>JASAMX010015123.1:0-68032 GCA_030248175.1 Microlaimidae sp. YZB2_3
GGCCTTAATCCTCCTGCTCTCTCCCGGTCCACCCGGCTCATGTTTGTCTTCTCCATTACACTCATTGTTAATCACCAAAGAGGTGGGTCCAAAAATAGGGCCTTCATAGCCTGCTTTTCGATTCTCTTCTCCTGGTTCCCAATTCCCTGAATAATATCTTAATATTTTTAATGGTACAACATGAAGTAAAGTAAAGTTTTAGCAAAGTTGTTGTAAAGTTGTAAATTAGTTGCAGAGGTTATGTAAAATAACACTAAATTTACAACTTGTGAAATGCAAATAAAATACATGAATTACATCAAGTCAAATAAACAATTAATAAATTACACACCAACAAATGACAAAGTAAAATAAAGCAAACTATAGGATTAAAGATTAATAGTAGACTATATTTAGATTTTTAGAGCATTTTTTAGATCACACACTAGTTTGGGCTTAGTTAAATGGGTACAAAAATTTATGCAGCAAAACATTATTGAACATTTTTAATTTTTTACGAAAAATTTGGACAGACTTAGCGGATACTACTTCAGCTGGTAGATTATTCCAAACAGACACTATTCTATTAGTGAAAAAGTTTTTTGCTACGTCTGACCGAAAAATATTTGATTTAAGTTTAAAGCCATTTCCTCTTGTAAAAGTCGACTTTTTAATATTAATGAAATTGGAAACATCAACATTAACAAGATTAGTAATCATTTTATAGCAATGAATCAAATTGTTGTGCGTTCTATGCGCAGACAGTTTTTTTAAATTTAGTTCTTTAAGACAAGTTTCATAATCGGCATAAGGGAAAGAGCATCTAAAACAAAGTTTTTTAGTAAACTTGCGCTGAATATTTTCTAAACGATATTTATTCATTCAAAAATAAGGATTCCAAACAAAAGTTTGAAATTCTAGCAAAGATCGTACAAATGATTTGTTGTAACTTTGCAAGAGAAGCTTCATGTTTTTAGTTTTGAAAGCGCGAAAAAGAAGACACATTCAGTTATGAGCTTTATCAATTATATTGATACAATGGTTAGTGAACTTTAAATTGGAAGACACTGAGATTTCTAAATCACGCACACATGGTTTCACTTTTAATAAAAGTATCGTTTAATCTATTCTCATGTTTAGTATTATGGTTTCCTATATGTAATACACTACACTTAGAAAAAGCAATATTAAGTTGCTATCTGTGTGCCCAGGAGCAGAAACTGTTCAGAGGATATTAGTAGAAAATTTATATCAGCTGTCTGGAAATGGATTCTTAGTATAACGCTTAGATGTGGGAGTTCAAACGAGCAAATTATTTTCTTATCAAATTAAAATATTGTAGTTTGAGAATTAACTAACAAGACAAATGTAATTTAAAACTTTGCTAGAAATAACTTTAAAAAAGAATAAAATTTCAATCATAAGACATTTTATGCAGGTAAAAATTAAAATTTTATGATTTTCAAATTTAGCGTTACCGGTTGAACTACCTACTGCGACGCATTAAATTAAAAAGAGAACCACAGAAAAGGATATTTTTATATTTGCTGCAATATAAACTATAGGTTAAAAAATTGTTACGGTCTGTGCAGCTATATATTAACAATCCTGGGTATTCTATGGCACTGCTGTGTAGTAATTCCCTGTACTGTGGATCCAAAAGTTGGTCAAAAACCTTCTATTTTAACAGAAGTAGTTCAGTATTAAAGATGCTCCTAGTATTATGGCGCTGTAAAATCAGTTTCAACCAATAAGCGTTTGGGAAAATGGATTATTCAATAAACGCAAAACTCATCTAAACGCTTTCTGTTTGATCTCCTCGTAATTTAATTTCCATGGATCAAAGCATATAGCCGTAAATATCAAATACTACCCGCCATTTGACGATCTTGAAATTCTAATGTGCACTTATGAGGTTTTTTGTTTGAATTTAAGTAAGGTTGACAACTAGACAGGCTAAAAAGGTTTATTTAAACAAGCGGCTTTATTTTTTTAGAATCCCCAGCTCCACTACTATCCATCAGCTGTAAAATCTAGATCCAGGTTCCCTCGGCTCCAGTTTCCCTTGGCTTCAATTTCTTTGGTCCAAAATTCCTTTGGTTTATAATTCTCAAAAAATCTTCAATCTTTACCTAAAACAATGTCGTGCATGGCAGGTTTCGGTGGCTGCGGCGTCATGTAAAACCAAAGAGACGCCATGACTGCAAGGGGCGGATCCATCTCAGTCATGACTAAGTTCGGATTCTCCAGCAGATTGGCGTGGATTCGATGTTTTCGGAGCCATGTCTCAAACTGACCGTAATTGTAGTTGTAGGATATTTGAATAGCACCACGACCGAAGTAGCAACCCTTTAAATAAAAATTAATTGAATCAATTATACACGTAAGGTACTAAGCGCAAATAAGTTTTTTTGAGGCAAGGTGTTTGCAAGGATGACTGTGTTGGAGTCTAGTCTAAGTATTTCTAGAAGTATAGCGTTCTTTTAAACATGCTAATTTATTTTAACAAAAAGTTAAAATAAATTTTTGCCAAATTTTTTTTTGTTTTTTGATCTGTACTTTTTGGCATGATAATTGGTTTTATTTTCAATCTATTTTTTGACCAAACATACGTGGTGGTAGAATTATTTCTTTTTCTTTCTCAATTTAAAAATATTTTGAAATAATATTTTTCCCTTTTCTTGCAGATGAAACTACAAACAAAACAATTTCTATTTTTTTTTTGAAAAAAAAAAACATTTTTGGCCTTAATAAACACAAGTTTAATTTAACTATTGCATAACTTTTTTAATAAACTGCCAAGAGATAGTCTTCTAAAAGTTTATTGCTACCTCAGTTAGTTTTTGTATACATGCACCATACACGGGAAGAAGGCTTTTGATACTACCTCCCGTAGGTTGGAGATAAGTAAGGGTTAGCAGAGCTTGTCTCGGAAGCAGATAAGATGTAGGATAGAAACAAATAAAAAATGCCCTGGGGCTACACGTTATTACAAAATGCACTTTCTATTAAAAAATATAATAAATTAAAATTTTAAATCTTCAAAATATTATAAAAACAGTATTTAACATAATTTTAGACTGTATAGATACCAATAAATTGTTTAAACAATTAAAAGAAATATTATAATACAACTAAGTTAAACTTGATGCAGTGTGACCTCAGCATAATCATAACCTTAAAACTACTATTTTAAACTTTTTTACTTGTTTACTTTGAAACTTAAAAAATCAAGTTAGACCTGATAATATGGATCTTCCTCCTTTTTATGTGGAAACACGGCGTCATTGCACAGGAACCAATAGTCCAGTTCAGCACTTTTGCTACAATACAGACCGCTTTTTGTGCATTTGTTACCATCAGCAGGCTTGTAACTAAAAATTTCGTTAAAAATTAATATAACAAAACCAAATCTTCTGTTAGAAAAAAATAAAGTAATGTAGAGAAACTATTTTATTGGTATTGCCCTGGTTAATACTGTGTATATTTAGTTATGGGTAAAGTAATTTCTTGACATGTTGTTGTGGTAATTTCATGAATAATTAAAGAATAATGTCATAAATTATTTTGTTAAAGTTTGCTTTAACTAGATTTTTCTAAAAAAATTTACTATTAACAAAAAATTATAATACTGTAGAATGATTTAGAAAAAATTAGCTTAAAATCGTCTTTTTATCAGTTGGAGTTTCGACACTTTCCCGTGTAATATGGAATTCCAGATATAATATTAGAAAATCGCACTAGCCAGTTTTATGGGTAAAAATGACCATAGATTTAGGTTAATGCTACCAAAAACCAAAAATGACAATAATATGCTTCGAGAACTGCTAAATATTGAAATTTTAAAATTATAATACTGTAGAATGATTTAGAAAAAATTAGCTTAAAATCGTCTTTTTATCAGTTAGAGTTTCGACACTTTCCCGTGTAATATGGAATTCCAGATATAATATTAGAAAATTGCACTAGCCAGTTTTATGGGTAAAAATGACCATGAGAAGCCTGCGGGCTCTGTCTGTTTCTCTCCCTTTTTATTTTTGAGAATACGTTCTAAATATTTGATGTATATTGTTTTTAGACATTTTTTGCGTTTAACATTGATATGTTTAAATTAATTTCAATGAGTTCATATTATCACCTAGAAAGTATGTACATAATGACATAAACGTTTGTCAAACAATTCCCCCTTTCCTTTATTTTTTGTGTGTATTCTGTTTAAATTTAGTTTTGTCATTAAGTTACTTGAAATTATAATATACGATAAAATAATGCTTGGATAATTTACTATATATAAATAACGTGTAATAAGATATAATAAAGATCTTTCATTTCGTTTCATTTTAAAAGTGTTTCATCCCTAATCAAATGACGATATATTTATGCAAATTTTTTTAAGGGTGAGTTCTCGTCCTCAATGCAATCACCACTTACCCTGGGGATTTAGGGTCCAGAAAACTGGATGTAGGTCCACCTTCAAACCAATTGAAGAAACCGCCTCGATAAAAACACGCATGAGCCATTTTCGTGTTGTTTTTAAACCTACAGTTAAATACGCTTATTAGTTAGATGTGATATTTTTTATGTATTTTATTTATTTTTTAAACCAAAAGTCACTGTATATCTACATATATATATATATATATATATATATATATATATATATATATATATATATATATATATATATATATATATATATATATATATATATATATATATATATATATATATATATATATATATATATATATATATATATATATATATATATATATATATATATATATATATATATATATATATATATATATATATATATATATATATATATATATATATATATATATATATATATATGTACAAATAGATATATAGTATATATATATATATATATATATATATATATATATATATATATATATATATATATATATATATATATATATATATATATATATATATATATATATATATATATATATATTTAGAAACAGATATTTATCCAAAACACTGTTTTATTTAACTTTTTCAGTAGCCTAATCTCCATTCTTTGTGATCAGGATATTTTTTAAATCTCCACTAGTGCTTTTAATCAACATTATCCTATATTGGTTATATTTATCCTTTGTGTTTCTACTTTGTAAAAAGTCCGAGAATTTAAGAATTGGGCTAAAACATACTGCATAAATTATAGAACATCTGTGCTAACTAGGCATCGACCGATGCAGAATTATTGCTGATGCCGGGACCGGGGTAGGGAAATTATGATTTGCCGTGGTCGGGGCCGGGGCCGGGCTAAAAAATTTTGCCACGGCCGGGCAGGCTAAAAATTTAGCAGGATTTGTAATTTTGGTCGTTTTCTTCAAATATTCTAATTTTTTTACTGTAAATTTTTTGTTTTAGATAATTAGTAGTCACATTTTAGAATTTAAGCACTTATCTAAGCAGGAAAACTTATTTTTGTAATACACCAAATTTTTTAAGCAGAACAAAAAAAAATTTCAATATTTCAAATCTTTCAAACATTAAATTATAATTTTATTTAGTATACACTACTGTTGTAAAAAGTGATAATCTTTCATTGTTTTAAGGAAAAGTAAAAGTAATTTTAAAAAAATTAATTTAAGTAAAGTAAGAGTAAAAGTAATTTGTGATATTTTAATTAAACTAAAATAAAAATGAAAGTAGCGGTCGAAATATTATTTAAATAAAGTAAAAGTAAGACCTATTTTTTTAATTAAAAGTAAAAGTAATATAATAATAAAAGTAATCTTGCAACGTAGCAAAATGTCAATTTTTGGAGCTCCGAACCTCCGTTTCAAAATGTTTTGCTATTTTTATGCATAAATTTTCATTTTAATAAGTTTTTTAGTCTAAGTAAATGTTGTTTAGTGTGTTATCGGCTTAAAAAACTTTCTTCTGAGACTCATTTTACAACAAGCCAATAGTAAATCTACTTGTTAAAATTTTTTATATTTTACTTAAATTAATTTATGTATTTGTAGGAAAAAAATCCGAATAATAGTAAAAGTAAGTGAAATTTAACCCTTTGGTATCCATTCCGCTGCAAATCCGCAGAAGGGATTCTACGCCATTGCTTCTCAATGTTAAACTTCAGAGTTACACTGCTGTCAATGTCAATGTCAATGTTAAACTACTCAAAATTAAACTTTGAAAGCCACAAAATTTATTACAATGCAGCAATCACGCAATATACCTTTTGCAGATTTGCAGCGGTTTTTGAACGAAAAAAATCCCAAAAGTGTAAAAGTCGAGTAAAAGTGAAAGTAATTAAAAATTCGTTACTTATATTTGTTTAAGTAAAAATAAATGTAACTTTTTACAACAGTAGTATACACTTTACGTAAGTATTAAAAATATATTCAAATTTAAAGCAATATTATACTTAATCCCGCTAACCATTATTATTACTTTTAAAGAATGCTCTATACAAATAGAGCAGAAGTTAAAGCATTTTTATACGGGGAGTATGTTTTGATTAAAAAAACCAAATCGTGTTAAAGGAACTAAAATCAAAATTGGATGCCCATATAAAAAATTATTTAACAATAGTTAATTTTTTATATTAGAAAAAATCGATTATGTTGATAATTGTAGAAATGTAACTCTAAATCTAAAAAAATGGGTCTTCGAGAATATTATTTTAAAGAAACATCTTTTTTAGAACTTCACTTACATGCCTCTATTCAACATTTTTCGGTCTAAACATACACGAGGGGTTATAGCGCATCTTTTTATTTTAAATTGTTAGAACATTTTTAAAGCTTCAATACCACTTTTTTAACTTAAGAAATACTTTTTAAATTGTAAAAGGTAAAATAATTAAATTATTGCGAGTACAAGCGACTATGTTCGCTTTCCAGCTTGTTTCAAGTTGTTAGTTTTAGTCATTTTAATCAGCTAACTTATTTTTTTAGCTAAAAAATCATAAAATCAATGTCAAGTGAATTTATTTGTAATTTCTCGGGATTTATGAAAAACATATGGCCCAAGAAAATTTCCAATTGTACATAAGTTTTTGAATAAAAATGTGTAAGAAAAAACGAATTATTTCTAACGCACGCGATTTTCTGTGTATTATATCTGTGCACTTACGCAGGGATTTTCTTGCTGTCAATACCCGTTTTTGTGTAGTTCACGCAAAAGTGAAAGAAAAGTTCCCATATGTGCTGCAAAACACTAACACCGTGTTACAAATTGCGTTAAAAATTAATTTAAAAAACAACAGTGCGCCTATGAAATAGAAGAAAATGGCGGGTTTTCAGTATTAAAGTCGCACAAATCCAAATTTTCAGCAAATTTTTTGTTTAAAAATTAGGTTTTCATCATTTTTGAGTTATATATGCTTATTTTTTTAAAAAATATAAATAAATATAAATATAAAAATATAAAATTAAAAAAAACTTAAACTAAATTAGCAATTTTTTTTAAATATAAGCTCAAAGATAATTTAACAGGAATTTCTATTTAAATACCATGCACTTTTACTGGTAATTAAAAAAGTTTGGACCAGGTTTTTGGACCAGACCAGACCAGAACAAACTGGGTCCGTAACCTTTGACAAGAAAATTTTAGACCGGATAATACAACTTTTAGACTGTGTCCGGTATTTAATATTGTTAATTTTCGACACGTATTAATTGATTTTTTAAGCAAATTTTAGTTGAAAACTTTTTCCAAATTAAATACAAACAGATCATACTAATTTCTTGTTTAAAAAATTCAAGTTTGGTATCTTTTGGGCTGTATAAAAATATTAAACTCGCTAAAAAAAGTGAACTGACTTCGCAGGGTTTTCCTGCCAAATCAAGTGGGCCCAGTCCGAATAGACCCTAAACAAAATTTATGAATGTCATATACCAGTTTAGTTTCAGCAATAAATTTAAAAATACTAAAATAAGAACAAGAAATAAACTTGAATTTTTTTATTTAAAAAAGTTTTAACATCATTAAATTGTAAAACAGTTTCAATAACACCTAAAAATAAAAGTTAGAATACAATATAATTTAAACAAATGTCCAGTTATACAATAAACTTTCATAGAAAAACTCACACATGAGCGAATTTAATAGCAATTATTACCGATTTCTGCTAATTTTTTGTACGATGTAATTTTTAAACGTGTCAAAAAACGAGTTTGGTGAACAAAATATCCCTGTGCGAGAAAATTTTAATTGAGTGCACAGAACTTAGCTTGCGCCAAAAAGTAAGTTGTGCATCATTCTCTTTAAATTTAGTAAAAAAATTTACTGCACAGATAAACGAAAATTCTCTAGGGTTATATATTTTTGATATAAACAATGATATTATAATAAATATTTATTACAATATATATTCATTTTATTTCATAACTCCAATATTTATTTTATACGTCGTATGAATGGATTTCTATTGTCAAACCCCAAATTTTATAAATAAAATCTACAAAATGGTTTTTAATGCTCAAAAAATCTTCAAATTCTTAGAATAACGACTCACTATTAAAATAGGGAATCTTATTAAAATAGAGTTTTGATAAAATCTTAAAATATAAATAATAAATATCCTCCTATTGAAGCGATTACATTAGATCTTTAAATAAAATTTTATATATTCATCACTGTCTAAAATTGTAGAAAGTTCTTTAAAATTTGTATTTTTAGGGGTCCTTACCCCGGTTTGTCTCGGTTGATTTTACAGCTAAATTGCCGGGACCGGGGCCGGGGCCGGGATAGAGAAAATTGCGTTTGCCAGGGCCGGGGTAGCAAAAAAGTGCCGGGGTAAGCTGGGGCCGGGACCGGGGCCTCGGTCAATTCCTGGTGCTCTAACTATATTTGCAGAATTTTTCCATCTTAAAAAAGATCCTCTTAAGAACTTTATAAGAGGTGAGAACTAAATTAAACATAACGCATCGTCATAAATATTTTGGTCTCCTTAATTTAATATTGTAAGTTGGTGCAACGCCAGCAGTTTTATTTAATATTTTTCGCCTTCGTTATTTTTGTTAATTTGACATAATAAAACCTCCAATTAACGTAGTTTATTGCTGTCGAGCAAATTAAACAGTAGAAACAATTATTGTTATTTTACTGATATGACACCTTATATTCAAAAAACCATCTTAAAATTATATTAATATGCTATAAAAATGGCGTAAAACTATTGACTTGACAATCTATTTTTCATTGACAAAATTTATTATTTATAAAAATACTGAAAATATAATATGGTATTCTGTTTTGATGGATACTAAAGGTAAACCCAACGTGGCTGCAACATTTGTTCGTTAGATTAAAAAATGTTCCTCATTAAGTAACCATTCAAATCACGAGAGTCTGAGATCACTTTATCAGCCAATTAGATTCGATTTAATACCGAGTATTTGTTTGATACAAGTAAGTGATGTCAGATTTTTGTGATTTGAGAGGTTACTTAATGGGGGCATTTTTTTATCCAACGAACAACTGTTGCAGCCGCGTTGGGTTTACCTTCAGGTTTTTTTACAATTTATATTATAAAGAGTTTTACATTTAAACATGTTAAAACTCAAAGTTTTCCTAAACATTTCAACAGCTTTGTAATAATAGTTGAATGAGGTTTTCAAATACTCCCAAATAAAAAATAAGAATGTGAATCTGACATTCCTTGTTTAAGAAAACGTAATATGTTGATTTTTTTTCTTTTTATCTGTGTGTTTTGTTAATACTTTTTAGCATGTTTCATTAAATTTTTATATGTATTGTGCATTTTAATTAAAAAAATGAGGTTTGGTAAGTGACTTAATTCCAGCCAAGCTTTATTTCAGGTACTAATTTTATACGTTAAAAATTATTTATTGCAAAAACTTATTAAAGAGTTTAGGGTCACAGATACAAGTTCACTGATAAAATAATGTGTTTTTTCTACATTTAAAATATATATATGAAATTTTTAGTTATATTTACTTGTCAATATTCCATTTTTTTAGTTTTTCTAAATTCTCCCTTATTTTTATATTTTCTCAAATACGATTTTATTTTATAAAAGACTGGAAACAGGAGTACTAAACGCAAGGTTACTGGACACAAGCGCACTGATCACGAGGGTTTTGGGGTTCAAAAATTGCGTTATTTTAATCAATTCATTATGCAAGTGGAGACACGAGAGTACTGGACACGATTTTACTGAAGAGCAAAAAAACGTATGCCTTCTCGTATAAAGCGTAATGAACTTACTAAATGATAATTGTTTTTGCGCAAATATTATATCATTTGACTGATTCGTAAAAGATTAAATTAAAAAAAAGAATTCTTACGACATAAAACAAAAATAAAAACAATGTCTTACATTAAAACATTTTGATTTGCGTGTGATTTGTTTATAAAACCCCCAAACTTTCTATGATTCGGCTATGATTTAAATTGAAAAACTGATATTGCGTAGAAAAATGTTTATATTCTCATACGTGTTTAACTTTAAAGCTTCGGAGCTCTGACTAGTTATGCCAATTTAAAAAATCACCAGTTATTAAAAACTTTTATTTTGGATTTCTGAAGTTCTCCCTATTTTAGAGATAAAAATAAGCTTAAAAAGTGCTTTAAAAAAGCATTGTGCTAAGTTGGAAGTTATTGTTGCTGTCACGATCTGATTGAGCGATTATAAGATTTTGATAGCTTTTTTTTAAATTTTGTAAAAAAAAATGCATTTTTAATAATGTGATTCAAAAAAATTGTAACAATTTTTTAAATATAAACAATTCTTGTTTCTTTTTAGACAGTAAATTATTTGAAATTTTTAAAAGCTTCGTCAGTAATAAAAAAAATATCATGATAAAATTCAATTTGAGTTTTTTGGGTTTTTCTTAGGCTTAAAAAAAGATAAGTTTATGTCGAATGGTGTGTTTTTTAAAATGATTAGTTGTTTTGATTAAATTACATGCGACCCTGTACTTGAATGCAATAAATTTTTTTAGGTATAATTCGATTACATCATACGTAAAAAATCTAACAATGGTATTTGGGTATGGTTTTTGGGTTCTATAAAGTTTTTATAAATTTATCACATGGTGTTTAACTTAATTTTGTAATTTAGAGTGTTGAAAAAGAGGCGAGGAGTTATTTTTTCTGAATATATTCTACTGGGGAATATATTTTTGTACAAGTTATTTACGCAAAAGTGATTTTTCCAAAGGTTTAATCAAAAAATCATTTATTTTGATTAAAAATCGATGAACAGGACCTAAATAAAAATGACTACCGCTAAAGTGGCACAATTTGTTGCGCTGTCATGAGGATATGCTTTTACGAAACAATAAGTAAATTACTTTTTGACCTCTATGGAACAGAAAGTAAATTACTTATTGACTGTAAATCCCTTCCTTTCCATCCATAATTTTTTAAATATATTATAAAATAATTCTTTGTTTTTCTGCAAGTAACCAAAATGGCAAGATTTCTAAGCTCCAAAGTAAGCTTTAAACATAGTTATTATTAAGAAACAATGGCATAAATTGTGTGTAAAATTAGAGAAGAGAATAAACGAAACTTAAAAAATTTCTTATTATTTTGTATGACAAATACTATACTGGTTTTTAAAGGAATTAACTTTGTTTTTATATAAAAAATGTTATACATATATATAATTTTTAAAAAAACGACAAATTGATAACGTCTATTTAGAGCATTGGTTCTGACATCTTACTCTAAAACAATTACAGTAATCAATTAAATATTTATTGAATACATGATATTACGTGACGTTTTGATTGAATCGCACAATTATTGTATCATTAGACACACTGAACTATAACAAAATTAAATTGTGAATCCAAGTTATAATCATAATTACAGACTTACCCATTTAAATAGGTCCCATTTAAATAGGATCCCATTTATATGGAATCCCATTAGATAAGTCCCATTTAAATGGGACCAAGAGTCGAAAGGTCGTATTTAAATGGGACCTGCTTTTTAAGCAGTTTGTTCTAAGTGTTTTATTTTTTCTTTATTATATATTTTTGGTGTTATTACTCTCGTGTTCAGTACCTTCGTGTCCAGCACCCACGTGTTTTGTAAACTTCGTGTCCAGTACCCTCGTGTCCGCGATTCGCGTTTTCCCATTTTCGAGGTTACAAATTTTGAAAACGTCGATACTACGGCAAAATGAGAAACAGTTCGTATAAAATATGCGTGTCTGTGACTTATTTTAAACCTAAAACAGGGCCTTATTAACTGCAGAATGAGTCGCAGTCACATGTATTTTATAATGACAGTGGCTCGTTTTGCCGTAATAACTACGAAAACTTTATAAAAGATCTAAATTCCCTGGTAACAGCTCCAAAAACTTTTTACCTCAAGAATGCCGTTTTTTGCTTATAAATCGTCGTTACTACGGCAAAATGAGCCACGGTCATAGTAAAATACACGTGACTGTGACTCATTACGTAGTTAGTAAGGTACTGTGAGAAATTTAAAATAAGTCACAGTTCCATGTATTTTATACAAACTGTGGCTGATTTTGCCGTAGTAACAACGAAATACCATTCCTTTAACTTAATGTATTTAATTATAATTCGCATAATGCAGGACACAGCTAAAGCTTTTAAAAATGCATTGAAGTAAGCTGAGACTTGTTAGTAAAATATTTGATTGATATTGTTCATAATTTTTAGTATCGTTTTTGTTACATGAATTGTGGTTTTCTTCTTATTCAATGTTTTTTTTCATAATGCCCAGTTTGAAACATTGTGAAGTTTAACAAGTTAATAATATTCTGCAAGAGCCCTACAAATATGAGATTCAATTCTTAACACTATGAGTTCCTTTGTTCGTTTGATAACAATAAAGAGTAAAAATTGTAAATTAGGATAATTATTAATAGGCTAATGATTAATATAATAAATATTAAATAATAATTCTTGTGCAGAAAATGAAGAAACATACTGGTCATAATAGTACGCATTGTTTTCTCCGGTATTCTAAATAGCGTCTCCTTGAGGATCCCACTTTTTTACTTATAAAATTCATTCCTTTGTTCGTTTAAACATAATAAACTTGTAAATAAGTCATAAACAGGGCCACAAATAATAATTTTTTTGAAACATACTGGTCATAGTAGTAGGCATTGTTTTCTCCGGTCTCCTGAATAGCGTGAGCAAAAAAAGCTGCCAAGTCTCGCTTTCTGTTTTCGTCAGCAGTATAACTAAATATTATATTTGTAGTAAATACTATACACCTTATATTAGATTAAGGAGAATTAATTAAAATTTTGCGTTTAAAAGTTTTGAAAACAACTGTTAAAAAACATTTTATCATGTTTTATCTGTTAGTTAATGCTTCCTCGTTTCTTACAGCTAAACCAGCTGTAGGCTTGGCTTGATTTGCAGTTTTTGTTAAATTTTAAGCCACAAGTTTAAAACTAAATTTAACTTATAACGTAATATCTAAAAGTATATAAATCAAAATATTAAAACTCCTTATAAGTAAAAAAACGTTCAAAGTTTCAACTAACTCTAAAGAACCAGCTGTATTATAAGTAGTAATTATTATTACCTGTGCAGCTGATATTTATTAGTCCTTTTTTTAAGAATTAAATTTTGTTTGAATTAAAGTAAACTGTTTTTAAAAGTGTATTGGTGTAATTCGTATATTCTTATTTATGTACTATATTATTATGTTAAAATAACATTTTTATTTGGACTAATAAACTTTATTATTATTATTATTATTATTTATTGACAAATTTTAGTCCCAGCATTGTCATAAGGTTATTGTTGTTTATTTATTTATTAACGTTCGCATAATGCACCTGAGGCATAAGTTAAAAGTAGGTATTAGTAGTAAAAATGAGTAGGTATTTTTGGTTAAACCTTATTTGTCTCATGCATGTTTGAAAAAACTAACACGGATATTCTTAAACAAAAATGCGTTGTTTATAAATTTATCATTTAATTATATAATTCACAGTTTTCGAATAGGTCAAATTTCTTGGCACCGGAATATTTATACAATCAGTTAAAAATTATTCGGGTTTTATTTGTAAAATTTTTTTAATAGTAATTGTAATATTTACAATCGTCTATCACTACTTTTTAAAATATGTAAATACCTTAGTAAAACTGGTACAAACAAGGTTAAAAGAGTACGTTTTAAACTATGTTTTAGAAATATTGATTCAAGAGTATGCTTCAAATTATATCTAATACAGAGAATGTGAATAAATGGTGGTTTTTAAAGGTTCCCCAATTTATTTAAAAACTGAAGTGATATTTGTTTGTCTCATCGCTCATTTGGGTTTTAATAACGGTAGAAGCAAAAAAAACCTGGTTAAGACTTACAGACTCCTAAAAAATCAAAATTATCACAAGGTATACTTCATGGAAATCATGCTTATTTGGTTATTTCAGTTTTTTTTTTCAAGCTTCATTGATTTAAATTTATTATTGATTTTTCCTTTATTTTGAATTCTAATTGGTTATTTTTTTAAGCTTTTAAAACTAAACGGGGGTTGTACAATTAAACTTTATAATCAAAACGAGTAGTTTTGTTGTGATTACAAAGACAAAAAAAAATGTTGCCAGTTACTTTTGCAAGTGGAGCTGTTTGCTTTTTTTTGCGATATTCTGTCTATATGCAGTCTAGCTTATCCCACACTTCTACCGCTTTATTACATTTATTAATAATGCAAAATTCAAAGGCCTTGTCAAAAACAAATAAATTAAAATTTTCCGAATCTTATTAGATTAAACTGCACTTAAAATAACACTAGATAAATTAATTACGATTAATTTGTGAACAATTTTAAAATTTTTGCCTTTTTTACGTAATTAGATTTTTATCTTGTGATAAACAAGATGCGCTTTCTTTTTATCGATACAAAGCTTGACTTATTTAGTATAAGTTAAAACTTAGTACACTTTAGAACTTTAAGGACCCTCTAACGACGTGCACTATTCGTGTTTTGCGGCTATATCGTCGCTACTACGGCAAAATGAGCCACTGTCATTATAAAATACGCGTGACTGTGACACATTCTGTAGTTAACAGGGTCCTGAATAAAATTTAAAATGAGTCACAGGCACAACTATTTTATACGAACGGTGGCTCATTTTGCTATAGTAACGAAGATACGTTCTGCTTTTCGAGAATGAAAGTGGAAGGAGCTAAAAAATTAAAGATCTCTGTGTTCATTGGAGAAAGTTTTTCCGAGGGCTTATTGGTTGAAAATGATTAATGGCGTCATAGCTTTGTGGAAATCATTAACATTGAAGAAATTCTTTTCAAATGGGAGAGATTTACTTTTAACCATGGTGGTAATATTTTACTGGGCAATTTTTAGAAGCGTATTTTTGTTTTTGTTGTTTTAGAAAGCCTTTTTCATAGTTGTTAAATACCACCACTTCTTGTTTTTCTATTTGAAACTAAAAGTGAGTTACAGGACTAAAGTTTAAATCCTTCATGCTGAAATTAAGGGCGTAACCGCTTGGCGTCAGAATGAAATGAAGACTGAACGCGCGAGAAAAAAAGTTGCCAGACATGATGTAACCATTAGACTATTTTGACATAAGGCGTTTTACACAGTAAAATTCCAATACACATTAGGCCAAAAGTTGAATTTAAAATAATATTTAAATGAAAACTTCTATTAATTTTGCAGTGTAAAATAACGTGTTAACACTAAAGGCAAAATATAAATTTCTTTGGATTTGTAATAATGTAGTTATTAATGTTTAATTTCGTAAAAATCCGAACAAAAAAAAATAAAATTACGATCATAATCGAGCACCGAATATATAAGTAGGATTTTATATTATATTTTTATATTATATATATTATATTTATATATATTATATTTTTATATATATTATATTTATATATATTATATTTTTATATTATATTTTATATTATATAAGTAGCACCGAATACATAAGTAAGATAAGAGAGTCAGCAGATGGTGCGATGGTCTAGTGGCTTGAGGCGGTCGGTCTCAGACTGTAAAGTCGGTAGTTCGAATCCCAATGAAGTTTCTTTTTCATTTTTTACCGGGACGCATGATTTATGATTTATAATTTTGTGGTAGATAGAATATAGCTGCATAATACCTACTTGGCGTTTTTTTAGAAAAATTATTCGGAAGATTATTTACGTATAAAATCCACAACAATAATGCAAAACCATATTTCTTGAAGGATTTTTAATTAAAAAATCAACCATATTTTTATATCAAAAGAGATTAAACAATAGGCTACAAGAAGCTTTTTACATTACAGCACTTTGGTTTTAATTTTATCAAAAATCCAGTATCTACATAAATCACTAGCAGATCTATTTGCTTTCTTATTTTATTATTACCAATGAATAATCTATTAATTTTTTTTTAAATATCTAAAAAGACCTGAATTTCTTTTATTATTTTTAATTTTGATAAGTTTAAATAAAATTTTGATAAGTTTAAATTCCCGGTACAAAAAATGAAAAAGAAATTTCATAGGGATTCGAACTCCCGACCTTGCAGTCTGAGGCCGACCGCCTCAAACCACTGACCACCGGACCATCCGCTCTGTCGAGTAAAATCCTTCTTATATATTGGGTGCTCGGTTATGATCGTAATTTTATTTTTTATGTTTAAACGTTATTTTACACTGCAAAATTAATAGAAGTTTTCCTTTAAATATTATTTTAATTTCAACTTTCAGCCTAATGTGTATTGGAATTTTACCGTGTAAAACGCCTTATCTCGAAATAGTCTATTATTATTAAGTTGTGTCAGGTATTGTTCTCTCTACGTGATATTTTCTCGAAGAACGAGGGGTTACTTTACCCCCTAGCTATTTTCACGCTGACAGAATTCATCTTTAATTTAGTTATTTTACTCGTTTTAAATTTATAACTAGCCTTGAAAAATACTCTAAGAATAGAGCAGGAAAAAGGGGCGATTTTTCCCGCGGCATATGTTTAGACAGAAAAGATGTGGAATAGGCTGAAATAGACATCATGTGGACCATAGAAAATTTGCATTTGGTTTGGGCAGCTGTTTACTAAATAAAAAATTCTAACATATGATAAGGATTTGTTTATACATTGATCTAATCACACAGCACTGTTGCATTTTTTTTAGTTTGATGAAATGTCAATTTAAAAAATTATACTCACAGCAATCTTTTATAAGCGCGAAATTGCCAGTTTTTCACTTAGAAGTTTATAATTGTATGTGTGCGAAACAACTATTAATTTGAAAAAAGGCGATTTTGCGCTTGTCAAAGATTGCTGTGAGTATGATTTTTTAAATTGACATTTCATCAAACTAAAAAAATGCAACAGTGCTGTGTGATTAGATCAATGTATAAACAGATCATTATCATATGGTAGAAATTTTTATTTAGTGAACAGTTGCCCAAACCAAATGCAAATTTCCTATAGTCCACATAATGTCCATCTCAGCCTAGTCCACATCTTTTCTGTCTAAACATACGCCGAGGGAAAAATCGCCCCTTTTTCCTGCTCTATTCTTAGAGCATTTTTCAAGGCTAGTCTACCACTTTTTTTGAATCAAATTAAAAAATAGTCTAATAAACTATAGTTTTAGCTGCGCAATGACATATGTTTATAATCATTCCGTTGCCGAGATATACTTTTTTTAAATAGAAAATAATAATAAGAAGAAGATGAATTTAAATTACAAAATTTACCCACGTTGTTTAATTATAGTTAGTGCGGTGTAGTTGCTCTCCAGACAAAGTTTACCTACGTTTTCTAAACATAGTTGGCGCAATGCCATGCGCCAATGATTGCAATTATAATTTTTAAAGTAAAAAAAATAAGAAGAAGAAGAAGATGATGAACATGAATTACAAAATTTACTTACGTTCTCTAAGTGTAGCTGGCGCGGTGCTGTGGGTTTATTGCAGTGTGGCACCCCCGCACCACCGATGATTACCGGCGCGTGGCGTTATTATTTTTTAATAAATAAAACTTTGAATTAGTTTTGTCATCAGTAATGCAAGAATTAAAAAAAGTACTCTGTTGTTTTCGCCGTTTCCTGCACGGTTAAAGCAGATGGCGCTGAGAACTGGTTTGGTTTCTGTCACCAATTAAAACCGGTTTGTTTTTTTTGTGCGGTTTCTATGAGGGGATGTTGGTTGTCGGCTCTGTACAATCCATATTGTTGCCAAAAGACTGTTATTGTGCGGTTGGGAGTTTTTATTTGTCTATTTTTCAAATTCTTTTATCTTGATCAATAAATCGATAACAAGGACCTAAATGAAAAAAATGCTTTCTAAGAAAGTTGCGTAATTCCTTCTTCTTTCTAATGAGCCCATGTTTATTTTTGATCAATCAGTAACGAATGCGGAATATCGCTTTTAAGGATGGAGCGTTGGAATAATAATAATAATAATAATAATAAGAAGAAGAAGAAGAAGAAGAAGGTTCTAAATTTCAAAATTTACCCACGTTCTCTAATAATGGTTGGCGCGGCGCCACGGGGCTGTTTTTTTGTGCGGTTTCCGTGAGTTTGTTGGTTGTTGGCTCTGTACAATCCTTATTGTTGCCAAAAAGCTGTTATTGTGCGACTGGGAGTTGTTATTTGTCTATTTTTCAAATTTTTTTATTTTGAAAAATAAATCGATAACAAGCACCTAAATGAAAAAAGTGCTTTCTAAGAAAGTTGCGTAATTCCTTCTTCTTTCTAATGAGCCCATGTTTATTTTTGATCAATCAGTAACGAATGAGGAATATCGCTTTTAAGGATGGAGCGTTAGAATAATAATAATAATCATAATCATAATAATAATAATAATAATAATAATAAGAAGAAGAAGAAGAAAAAGAAGAAGAAGAAGAAGAAGAAGAAGACGCGCCACCCATGATATTGCGTTTCAAGTAAAATTGATTTGTTAATTTAAAAACCCCATTAAAATAATAATAATAAAAATAAACATACACTTTTGTTAAATTTTTCTCAGAAAACTAGCATTATTTATTTTAACTTGGTTTGCTTTCTGCAAAGTTTCATCTACATCGCTTGATTATTTCCTTAATTTTATTAAGGATGCCCATTTTTTAATTATGTTATTTGTTTATTCAATTGATTTTTTTGTTTTGTAACGCAATGTCAGATATATTGTGTTTATATTCATCCCAATCTTACAGCTAAAACAAATTATTTTCGAAAAGATTATTTTAAAGAATTTGCACTGGACGTAAATATGTAGTGAATTTACGTTTTCGGAGTCTATATTAGTTGTTAATTTCTTGGAATCGAGTAATATTACTGTGAATTTTATTTTTTCTTAATAGTTTTATGTTATTTATAGTTTTAAATTTAATATAGCTTCAAAAAACATTTCAATTGAACTTACATTTCTCAGAATTTGATTAATTTCTAAATTCAGCAGGTTAATCATTTTAACAAAAACATAAAATTTATTTAATATAAATCACGTAAAAAGTTAAAAAAGATGATTTACAAAATAAAATAGAAAGGATAATAAATTTAAATTTCCTGTCTGATATGCGGGTTTTTTTTGTTTGTTTGTTGGTTTGTATCTGTGACATTTGTTTGTAAATAATGTTGCAAGTAATTTTTATTGAATGATTTGTATTTTATTGAAAGGCTTTTGTTGTAGGGAACGTGTTTTTATGTGTTAGTAAAAAAATTAAATCTATTAATTAAAACAATTTGCCTTTTTTTCATTTCCACCCCACAACTTTTAAAAACTAAAAATCTTTAAATAATTTTTTTAGAGTTAAACTTACATCTTAAAGTAAGATATTTGTTTCAGGTAAAAAAATAGGTAAAAGAAAATAGACTAGTGACTTGCTATTCCAATAATACTATGCTACGGAGCTACGGCCATTTAAAACGGAGAGAGTTCGGAGCTCTGCTTTTTAAATGAGCGTTTTTAAGCTTATTTAAGCTAAAAATACATTTCAATTTTCTCTTTTTTTATTGTTTTATATATGTTGTTTGCAAAAAATTAGCTTACAAAAAACATTTACATAAGATATCATTCTATAATTATTGATAAATTAAGGCGAAACTCCGGAGCTCCTAAAACGGAGTTCTGCTCCAGGACTATGGAACTTGGAGCTCCGGGAAACATCACTAAAAAAAAATCGCCTGGTCTTATTTTTGTATCATAATATATTGTAATAACGCAGATGCAGGTTTGTTTTTGTTTTTGAGTCAGAGTCTGGATGTAAGAGTAAGTGGTTCTGTGTGAATGTATATTTATTTGTGTATTTGGTTATTAGTTTTACGTGTGTGTGTGTATTTATTGTTTCAATGATTTGCATGTTTTGAGCTTTTATGTACTTTTTTATGACCTTGTAAACCATTAAATAGATTAAATAGATTATTATAGATTAAAAAGCCACCCATTTTTTAGCGCTTCCACTCCAAAATCTAATTAAATTTAAAATTTGTTATAATTAAAATATTTAAAATTAAAATTAATCTAAAGCTTTAATTTCAAATAAATTTAATTTTTAAACCATTTTATATTATTTTAAATAATTTAAATAATATAAAATTAAAACTTCAACTCTAAACTTTAATTAAAATTAAAATTTATCAAAAGGTATTATAATTAAAACGAAAAAGAATTCAAAGTTTGCAAACAAAACTTTAATTTATAATTTAAATAACTACCCATTTTTTGGTGCTTCCACTCCGAAATTTGGGAAATAACGTGCAGCAATGACAAACGCTTCGTAACTGTAAGGCCAGCATTTGTTAGGTCCCCATCCTATGTTCGCCTTAAATAAAAAATAATACAATAAACAAACAAAAGGATAAAAATTTAAATAGGGCCAATTAGAAAACTGCTGAAAAATAATTTGAGATAATAAGTTAAAAAACAAATGAATAAACACCTATGTAAAGACAATTATAAAAAATGTACAAAGAATGTTTTTTCAAGGTAAGATGGATAAGGTTTTTTGCTTTGAATATTTTTAAAAATCGCACATTTTAAGATGTTTTTAAACGAATAAAATTACTGATATACACTTTTCTAGTTTTTTATTTAGAAAACAACAAGTAAATTATTTACTATTATGAGCCGATAATTAAGGTATTGAAACAAAATTTCAATAACAACACTTTTCGAAAAAGATTTTCGAACGCTTCCCATGTAAAATACATAGCCAGTAAATGATTCAGCATTGAGCCGATAATTAATGGACTAATACAAAATTTCAATAACAACACTTATGGGAAAAGACCTTCAAACGCTTCCCGTGTAAAATAACTATTAAAGGCTGGTTCATACTTATGACAAAACGTCCATTGGACAAATTCCAAAGGACAAAAGTCTTTCGGATTTTATCCAAAGGACAAATACGGCGTAAAAACGTCCTTTGGACTTTTTCCAAAGGACAAAGTCCAAAAGACAAAGATTTTGTCCTTTGGACGAAGTCCTTGGACGAAGTCCTTGGACGAAGTCCTTGGACGAAGTCCAAAGGACAAAATCCAAAGGAGAAATTTTAAGTAGCAATCATACTTCGTCGAAAGGAAAAAGTTCAAAGGAAGTTTTGGCTTGTCCAAAGGACGTTTTGTTTTTTCTAAAATTGTCCTTTGGACTTTGTCCAAAGTTCGTTTTGTCATAAGTATAAACCAACGTTAAATGATTTAGCATTATAAACCGATAATTAATGGACTAAAATAAAATTTCAATAACAACACTTTTGGAAAAAAATTTTCGAATGCTTCCCGTGTAAAATAGCCACTAAATAATTCAGAATTATAAACCAATAATTAATAGCTTAAAATAAAATTTTAATAACAGCACTTTTGGGGAAAGATCTTCGACCGCTTTCGGGGAAATTAGCCAGTGTTTAGGGTCGATGGAGCCGAGGGAACTTGGGAACGAAATTAAAAATCCCTAAAAGCTATACCTAAGGCTAAGAGAAGCCTAAAAAGGTCAAAAAACTTTTGAAAAGGTTCCGATTTCCCTACTTGCGGCTCTAAAGGCCTCGTACCATAGCCAGTAAATCATTCGGCATTATAAACCGATAATTGATGAACTAAAATAAATTGAAATAACAACACTTTAGGGAAAGATTTTTAAAACCTGTTTAATCATTACGCATTATAAACCGTTTATTAATGAATTAAAATAAATTTTAATAACAACACTTTTGGGAAAAGATCTTCGAACGCTTCCCGTGTAAACCAGTCTTCCAATGGTGACCTCGGAAGTTTATTCGGATCTCTCGGGCGTCTGCAACTTTTAGGCGGCCCTAAAAATAAAAATAATAAACGCCCGCTTGCACCATAGGTACTTAAATTAAGTAGGATACTTAAGTAGTTGTGAATCTGCAATAAAATGAACATACTCACGATCAATTTACTGTACTAAACTGAAGTAGTTAAGATGCAAACAGACCAAAAATTTCCGCAATAGATAATTCGATTTCAGGGTACTCACTTTCAATATGGAAAAATATTAATTCAATTTGAAAAACTTAAACATTGATAATAACCAAACCTTTGTAAACTAAAAGTACTGTTGACTCTGATATCCTTTATAGGTGCGATGCGGAGTAGTACTTTTTTCCTTTGATGATTTTTTTCTAAAAATCTTACCCCAGCCCTCAATAGCCCACAAAAATTTTTTCATCAAAATATCTCCAGTAGTTTAGGAACATATTTTGTGTGAAATTAAACGCTTCCAACTGTAATAAACAGTTCAAACTGTCTTATTAAAATTTATAAAAAGCTACAAAAGAAAAAGAAAAAACGCCCCCCCCCAGAAACGGCCCCGAGCGCGAGCGCAAGAACAACCCCAAAGCAAAACGAAAAAAACCCAAAACAAAAAAAAACACAAACCCCCCCCCCCCCCCCAAGCCGTTACTCATACTTCAGCATTCCTAAGATATACTTTAACAAGCCAACGTACTAAGTCGAAATTTCTACCTAAGTATATATTTTAATAATATTTCGGGCACCAAAAACACTATTTTGTTTCAATACCTTTTCCAAATTTTTTGTGGGCTCCACATTTGGGAATAAGAACGCAATTGTTGAGCAAGCATTTGTAACCGGTTGGACATTCCTCAGGAACTTGGCAAGGTCTTTTAAGTTGTGTAAAGTTGGCACCAGCGGTTGTAACTTGAGGATAACTTATTCCAGAACTGTCATCTAAATTAAAACAAGCTACGCCCAACTTTAATTCAAATAAAATAATTTTTAATTCAAATATTAATGTTTTATAAATTTAGCATTTGAATTTTAATTTGTATTATAGAAAACTTAAACTTGAATAACCTTGATGACTTACAATATTAAATCGACTATTTAACAACAAATTAAAGAGAAAATTCGAGCAAAAAAATAAACATTTCCAATTTTAACATTTTTTATCTAATCAATTCAGAACAAAATTTCAATTTTTGTAGGGTTAAGGTAAATAATTCTTATATGTTTCGTCAAAAGGTGAAAATATATAAAATTTTGCGTTCTCAGTTGTGTTTTTGTTTTGTTTTAACACTTTACAACCGCACAATTTTAATTGTGTATCGCTTGTTTGCATACAACTTTACGAGGTCTGCCAGATATAATTCAACTATATTTTATAATTTTAAATGCCTTAAATAATTTTTACAACTGTTGTAAAATTGTCTATTAACACGTATTTTCTTGTATGTGATACCAAAAATATTTTGTGATACTATCTTAAAGAACAAGTGGCTATATGACCACCCCGTATTTTCATCCTGATAGAATTTATCTTTAAAAAATTATATATGATATTTTTAATATATGAAAATAAAAAAATCGATAAATTACTTTGTTTGCATGAACAAAATTTTTTTATTCACAACAATTATATGATTTTTACCCTTTAGATAATGTTCTGTTGTTTTTTTATTTAATATCTTAAATTTTATTCAAAGCGATAAAAAATTGTACCAGTGACATTATGATTTCTCATACTATGTACTGAAACTTAAGTACCTAAGTTACATTATTAAATCTTTCTTTCTGCTTAATTATTGTAATTTTCTAAATTGGTATTTTTGGATTTACTTGAATTGGATTTAGTTCAAAGTTTGGCTACTTATAATTCATTTTTACTAAAATATCTAATTTTCTTTGCTTTGTGTTTAATCATTGCTTATATTTTTAAACCATAATCATTTTTAATGCATTAAAGTATTTTTTTATACTTTTTTATTTAGTTTTTTGTGACGTGTTTTAAATTATTAAGTTTTAATAATTTTTTTACATTATTTTCAGCCATATTAAAAAATCGATTTTTTGCCAAAATATATTTGCGCTTCTTTTATTTATTTAAAATTTACCTCCTCTTTTAGTGAGTTTTTATGCAAAATGTTTTTTTTATTCGAAAAAGATTTAATGCCTTAATCTTAGGATTATCTCTAAAAGATTAAATTGTTGAAGCATATTTTTCATCCTGAAATAATCAGTTTTGGATGGTTTTTACTCATAGTTGCAACTAAAAAATAATTTTTAAATAAAAAAATAACAGTGGAAAAAAATGAGACATTAAAAATATAATTTATTTAAGTTTTTAACGAGTTTTTAGTTAGACCTATTTTATTATTATATAGTTTTTTTAATTTTTTTATTTTTATTATTGTTTTTCATTTTATTATTATTATAATAATTATTGCTATTATTTTTTGTTATCAACACTTACTAATCTCGAGGCTTAAAACTAAAATTTGATTTTTGCTGCAATATTTTATGTTTTTGTGTTGACTTGTTTTTTTAATTAAAAATAAATCCATTTCTTAGTAATACATTTATTAAAAACTGTGATGTCTAGTCAAGGACTTAATTGTAATTGAATATGTAAATAGGTATATATTTTCATTTTTTTATTTACTGACACAACAAAAAACGTGAAGACCCAATATATCTTTGGTTTTTAAATTCATAATGTCAAAACTTTTCTAGAATATTATCATAAATTAAAAATTTTAGGATTTTTTTTCTTTAATTTTAATAATAACCCACACTTATGTATAGTATAAAATAAGAATTTTTTTATTTATAAACAAAATTATTTCATTTTGCTTTAATAATACGAAAGTTTAATGGATATAATGAAGATACAGAAACGGTCTGCCGTAGTCGAGCGAAATTACATTGGTGTATGTATACATTAAACTTATTTATGAATGTATTAATATTAGTGATGGGCGGAACTGCGGAACCCCCGGAACACCGGAACCGGAACCGTAATTGAGGTTTTTCCAAAAATTTTGAACAGGAACGGAACCGGAATTCCAAATTTTGCAAACCGGAATTCCAAACATCCGTAACCCGGAACCGGAACTGTGTAGTAAACTGCGGAACTCCCGGAAAACCGGAACCAGAACCAGAACCTGAATTGAAATTTTTCAAAAATCCGGAACAAGAACCGGAACCGGAATTCCAAATTTTGCCCGGAACATCCGGAACCCGGAACCGGAACTGCCTATCACTCATTGTTATTGTGTTTGTTTTATTTATTTTTTATTATTTTATCGACACAGTTTTTGTGAACTTGCGTAAAGCCAATCTTGTAAAATAGATACATTATTTTTTTTAAAACTAGCTAAAATTTTTGTGTTTTGATTAATTATTACCATCCCAAAGAAAAAATCATCACATCATAAATCACTACATATGATAATCTAGCCCTGGGCCTTGACTAAATCTAAAACTCACTCCCAAAAAGTTATAATTTCGTTAGATATTTTAAAAAGCATACAGTGTTTTAAATTTTTTCTCTGTTTTAGTTCATGCATTTACAAAATCTAAATAAGAATTCGCAATTGAAAGATTTTGAAACCATCATTGTGTTGTCTTTTAAAATTCAATTATAATTCAGCCTTTGAAATTACGACAAAATTTTAATACTTATGATTGTTTTTGGAAGCCAAATATTTATTGCAAAGTGCGTTTTTAAAAAAACTTTTGTGATTTTTTTAATCAAAAACTTTTTGTGTGTATTTTTTTAAATGTAATTTTTAGAAAGAGGCTGAGTCTATAGCTAAAAAAATTTCATTTTTAAAAATAACTAAAGCGAAATCGAGCCAGAAACATTCTAGTTGGTTTGAAATGTTGTTTACTATGTAGTTGGTGTTTGAGTGTTTTTTACCGTGCAAGATGTTAGTTGTCTAACTACTAAAAGATGGTTTGCCCTGAAATGAGAAAAATTTTTTGTAAAGTTGTCATCAATAACATGTTCGTATTATTTTCTTTAATGGCTAAAATCGAGTCCTTTAACGATTGGGTTTGCGATTAGTGGTTCGTGACGGTTGAAATTGTTTTTTGAAATGAATTACAGATGTTTTCATTGCAAGTGATTCAATAAAAATAATAAATTTTTACTAATACATACGTTCAAGTTTTAAGGGTTCTTAAATGGTGTGTACTATTCGTGATTTGTGGTTATGTTCCATGGAGTGAAAGTGGAAGGAGCTTAAAATAGGAAATATGCACGTTAATTGTGGATTTATTTTTTACAAGCGCTCATGGGCTGAAAGTGAATAACTCTGTAAAGATTTTTAACACATAATTTCCGTTCATATGGAAGTTGCTTTACCTTCGTGAAAAGCGTATTCTTTAACAATTTTAAATAGGTGTACTACATAACAAACTTGAAAATCGTTAGGAAACAGCAATTCTAAACACGAAAGTTTTTTGCGAAAAAAAAACTGTTGAAATTGTGAACTTAAAATACTCTTTAATGTTTTTAGCAAAATTTAAGTTTACGCTAATATTTTAAGAACAGAAATTATCATTCATTTCGGGCTATGAAAAAAAGTCTTTAATTTTTAAGAATCACAAAAGAGTCTATTTCTAATTATTTTAAATATTTAAAAGTTTATTTAATAAAAAAGCCTCTTAAAAACTAAATTAATTGTTATTTTTGTTTAATTTTTAGTTAATTATACTAACTGTTAGAAAATCTCTTAATATTACTATAAAACATTCTGATTAAGTTTTAACTATTACTTTACTTTAACATTTGTTTAAAATAACAATAAATAAAAATTATTGGCAATACAAAAAACTATTTTATTTACAATTCAAATAAAAAACAAAAAAAGCATAATTATGTTTATTAGATTTGTGTTCATGACAAAAAGGCCAAACGTTTTGATTTTTATATTGTCGTTACTACAGCAAAATGAGCCATATTCATTATAAAATACACGTGACGGTGAATCATTGCGTACTTACTGGAGCTATGTTTAAAATGTAAAATGAGTCACAGTCAAATATATTTTATACTAATTGTGGCTTGATTTTGCGTAGGAACGATGACATTTTTGTTGCTACTAAACAGCCTTCGGGTTTTATTTCAAAAACTCATCATCTCATTTTTTCACAAAAACTAATTTTTTTCTTTTCTATATACAAGTAAACATTTTTGTCCGCTAAATAAAAAATCGTTTTAGTTAAAAAATACTATATTTACGTTTTTACTACAAAAATGTTCAAGCGTCCTTTAAAAAATCTAGCAATTAATTGAAAATTTATCTATTTCTCATATTAACTAGAATTTGTTTGTTTTAAATTCAATATTAGAAATAGTCTATTAAGCAAATTAAGGTTTAATTTATTTGTTGTGGGAACAATTTACCTTCTAACACATTGTTATTGTATGTTTTATTTTCCGTGTCTAACAAATATTGTTGAATAGTGACAACCGCCGTGATAATTCGCCAAAGAATTCTTATCATCTTACTATTCTTTTATCCGAACCATTTCACAGCCATCAATAAGCTTCCTAAAAAATTTATTAGATAGCAAAAAAACAAAACAAAACAAGGCTTAGAGAAAAAAGTCTTCTAATTAAAAAATGTAAACTCAGATCAAAATTGGTTGTTATAGTAGGCAGAAACAAAAATGACTAAGAAAAAAACAAAGCAAAACTAACATTGATTCACAAATTTACATTCGCATTTAAAAAACTATTAAAATAGCAAAATGATTGTTTTTTAGTACACCATTCATTTTTCTTAGATAATAAAAAAACTGGAATTGCTAAAGCTAAAAATGAACTTGGTTTACTATTATAAAGCAAAGATACGCCAGATACGTTTATTATTAAAATTGCTAATAATTGAAAATTATTTTTATATTATATACAAACCTTTGATAAATTACAAATATATTTGTTACATATATTTGTATAAAAATTAAATTACTAATTCTTTGTACGTTTTTACATGAAATACATAGTAAATGGTAAATCAATATCATAATAAAATTGAATACTTTAGAACATAGTATAATGTCGATAATATTTTTAAATAAACACTTTTTTAAATGCAGACTTCCAAAATGGTCAGTTTTGCTTATGTAGATAGATTTAAACCTTTTAAGCTACTGTAAAATTATTTTCAAAAAGTTTTAAACACCGCAACTATAGTTTTTTAATATGTATTTGAAAACCAGCTTCTATATGAAAATATTTTACGTGTTTTACGATTTACATTTTGACCAATCCTGAGAACATTAGTGTTACTAAAAACCCATACATAAAACGTAGCATATTTGTGTTGTGAAAAAATACGTTTGTCACCAGAATGTTTTTTAGGAAAAAAATTTTAAAAAAATTATAAAAAAATTATTTTAGAAAGGAAAATTAAAAATTAGCGCTTTTAAATCGACACACAAATTAGGATCTCGCTGATTATTATGGATTTTAACAAAAAGCTAAATATAAACTTATAGTTGAAAAAGGTAATAATGCATACATATCTCCTAACTCATGAAAACTCATAATTTAATAAAAAAATTATTCTTAATGAGTGAAGTGGGCAGGAACATAAAAAATTCTAAAAAGGTAAAAAGGTAGGATAAGTAAGGCATCTTATTAGGTGTAGACGATATTGAATTGAATTTGTCATTTTGTCAATAAAATTATGGCTAAAACAAACAAAAAATAAATAAAGGTACAACTACACTATGCAAAAATACAAAGAAGTAGTAGCCTATTAAAACACTATACATAAATGATTTTATGTTGGTAGTGTGTAAAATATAAATTTAAACTTTGCTAATGTATTACTAATGTTACAATTTCGTTTTTTAGAGTTCAAAATTGTGACGATTCGTTGCGAGAAATATTGTTTTTCTGACATATAACTTTACTAAATATATTCTTGTGTTTTTCAGCTAGTTTAAATTTATATGTATTTTTCCTCAGCTTGTAATATATTTGATAACTTTTCAAATTGAAGTCTAAATTATTACTTACAATATTGGAGATCAGGGGCCGGTTGTTCAACGGCGTCTTTATTTTAACCGTCTCTTTAGTTTAACTGGGTTCTCAAACCTCTAAGGAGTCCCTTAGATAAGAGGGTCCTTACCTGTGGTTGCTCAAAACAATTTAACGGGCCGCTTATCTAAAGGGCCCCTTAGATATTTAAGGAACCCCTTATTTCACGCATTCTTCTGTTTTTTGCGCGTATCAAACTCATTATTAGTATGTTTACTATGCGTCTAAAACAGTTGTTCTTAAAACAATTAAAATAGTTTTATTTATAACAGAAAATATAAAAAGATCGCAAAACAAGGTAAAATTTTTTAACAAAACTGATTCTTGTATGTCTACCGAAATTTACGCAGTGTTTCACAGCACTATAATCCGCAAGTTAATTAACAAAATTTTTTTGAAAGCTTTATAATCGGCAACTTGATTTTTACTAGTGATGTTCCTGCACTCCAATACCATGCTCCGCAGCACCAACCATTTAAAACGGGGGGACATTTGAGGCTTATTTAAGCTTGAAATATATTTTAAACCATTCCATTTGTATTTGTAGGACTATTTTTATTGATTTAAATTTTTCTTAGAAAAAATTTAGTTTATAAAAAAGCTTTGAGAAAACAATCTTTGCCATCACTCTTTAATTATTCATAAAATTATTATAAATAGACAGATTTAAAATGGACAGATTTACTGACCGTTGAATTAATTTCGTGAAGGTAAAACACGCTTGCTATATCTTGAAAAAACAAGACACTTGAAAATTTAAAACTAAAGATAGATGAATTTCCGAAATAAATGATTATTGTTTCTTTTGTGCTTTTTAAAAGATCGTCTAGGACTAAATCAAAAAATGCAAAGAAAAGTATTTTTTTGAAATCTGAAATTTAAAAAATCGCCAACAGATTTAGTTTTGTTGAATTATCTCGTAATATTTGTTTTTTAGTAATATTAGGAAATAAAACACTTCGGTCATGGCGCGATTTACATAAAACACTGAAATTTGGGTCTCTTAAAATAATAAGGTAACTACGAAGTTACCTTTTTTTTGCAACCTTATCTTGCGATTTTAAAGGGCCCTTTATCTTTGAACAACCCTATTTTTTGCACACCTACATGTGCCACTTACTAAATTTAAAGGGGCCCCTTAATAAAAGGACCCCTATAGACTTTTAAACAACTAGCCCCTGTTTTTATACACGTGAATCAAGTTTAAATACAAGTGAATCAAGTAAATCTAAAAAAACCTCAAAGTGTTTGCAGAATTGGATAACATATGTTACAAATTTAAACAGAAGATTCTGGTAAAAAGGAAGTTTTAAAATATTTAACATGGAAGATTAAAACTAAACTATTTGTTTTGAATAAACGACGAACTAAGCTCATATATGTTTAAGTAAAAGGATATATTGATTTTTATTTTTAAAAGACCCTTAAATCAAGTGCGCAAGAAAATATGATTTGCAAGCGATTTTAGCTCAATGAGTTAAAAATTTTAAGTCGTTTGTGATCAATTTACCGAGATCTTTAATCCGGGTTATGTTCAATTTGTTTATTACCTATCTCATATAAATATTTTGCAAGATTTTGGATTTCAGTTGACAGAATTGAAAATTATTAGAAAACTATAATTTACTTGCCAATCATTTATTCATTTCGAAAATATCATTAGATGGGTTTTAATTGGAAACAATCTTTATTTACTAGAATATTATAAAGATTAGCATCGTTTGCAAACATTAATTTATTGCAAAAATCTTTAATTTATTGCCCTAATTAGGACAGGTTCTAGTTAGGATCTTTAATAACCCTAAATTTTTCTAACTAGACCTTTTAATGGTCGCACTTAGAGCCGTGGGTTTAGAACCAAATGGCCAATTGGGTTCTAAAATATCAATTTCCCAAAAAAACCTGTATCCTTATATTATTAGTACTAAAGTTTGCACTAATTAAATTTTAAAAAGAAAAAATTCGTAAAGTTTTAAGATATCACAAATAAAATTACTCTAATAGAATGTTTTATGAATGTTACGTACTAAACATGGTGTCGCTGCTTAAATTGCAGCTGGCAGTAAAATTCTATCAAAAGTAAGTTTTAATAAAATTTACGGATTGAAAATAAAAGTGCCAAAACTATTATTATAAATTTTTCAAAATTTAAAATTTTACACTAACTTACCTAAGATAGGTTTTTAATTATTATAATTATGAAAACACACCAAAAATAATAATTCTAATTTAGGTTAGGCTTTTACTAGTAATTTTTTTTAAAAATAAATTCTTAATATATAACGTAATCACTATAAACAAAAGAATTACCTCTACTACGATATTTTTAAATATAAATAGTTTCTTAATATAAGTTTAAATGAAGTAAAAATTACAAGAGATTTATTAGTGTTACTGCGAGCAGAAAAAACGCAAGTTCTTATCATATCGTCGTTACTCTAACACAATGAGTCAGAAGCGTCATAAAATGCTCATAACTGTGACTCTTTTTATAATTTAACAAACAAATAATCTAAACAAAATAAGTCACAGTCACGTTGATTTTATATTGATTGTGACTCTTTGTGTAAGAGTAACGACGAAATGTTCTTGTGACTAATCACTCATCACTACCGTTTGATTTAAATCAGCCTTTATATTATTAAACTGCTTTAAAAAGACAATAAAAAAGTTTTAATTTAAAAAAAAACAATTTACACTTTTAAAATATTTAAGTTTTGTTTAGAAGTTAGCAATAGAAAACTTTTAACTTGTACAATGGTATATGAAATCATGTTTTGTTTTGACTAACATTGTAAGGATATACCTTATACTTCATCATTTAGATTTCGAGTACATGATTTAGAATGATAAACTAATGAATAATAATGCCTGCATACAATGTTTACTTTTATAAATCTCGCCTGCTGCTATATGCACAAAGGCCTTTTTAGATTTTGTTCTTCTCATTCTAAACAAATAGATGTGCAATATGTATCACGATTTATAATACAAAGTTATTTGTATTTATTTCTTAGGTGGAACACTACGTTTTCTAAATAATAAAAAAATGATTAAGGTAATGTTCGATTTTATTTTGAATATATAAATCACATTTGATTAAAATAAAAAAAAACCTTTTAAAAAATTCCGTATAAAACAATCCCATTTAAAAGTTAATATAAAATACAATACATGTAACAGAACAAATTTCCGTCAAACATAATTAAAATATCAATTATTTAGAGTGGTAAAAAAGACAATGAACTCACTCATGATTATTTTTTAAATAAAATAGTCTTATTTTGAAATTATTATAGTTTTCTCGCCACTTAACGCATTTTTTTCTTATTTCAGACTTACAGTTTCCACATAAACAAACACAGAAAAAAGTAGAAAAACAAAATGAATATATAAAACGTATTTAATAAAATGTAGTATAATTCTACAACCCTTTAATAGTTGTCAAAATCTTTTTAAAATGAATTTAATGCATTTTAAGTGGTTTCTCATTCAGTCTCCTGGCCTCGTGCGCCTTCCTCTTTAAAGCTTTTTATTGCTTCTTGCTCACATTTCAAGAGCTAATGTAAACACAAAAAATAAAACAATAAAATGTATCACCTATCGTAACAATAAAAACAATTTAATTGTTTAATTAATTTTTGATTTTTTTTAATTAAGAAAACATTGTCTTGCCAAAAATATATTTTTCTACTTTTATATTTTAGATTTACTGTTACAAAAATTATTTACAAAGTATAGATGACTAATGTTTTGATAAAAATCAACATGTTTTCAATCAATTATACAATTGTAAAATTACAAAATTTTTTTGAGTTCGCAAATAAATATACAAATATACAAAAAAAATTTTGTAAGTTTGTTTTCATATATTAAACTTTTTGTTAACCGAATAGAAAAATGTCTCTTTTTTCCAGTTAACATACGATTTGTATTGTCCATAGCTTATTAATATATATAAATTTAAATATAACTAAAACTAAATAACTAAACTTAACTAAATTAAAAGCTTTAACTAATTTCAATTTAAATATAACTAAATTGTTTTTTTCTAGAAGTTTAGGCAATTTACAGCGACAGCCAATAATTTGAGAAAGAACTGCTTAATTTCAAAATTAAAAATAAAAGTTTTGTTAATCAAATTCGGCATTTTATATTAAATATCACATTTATTTATAATTTTTAAATTGAATTTAATGTCTTTTTAAGTGTTTTCTCATTCAGATTCTTGACCTCGTGCGCTTTCCTCTTTAAAACTTTTTATTGTTTCTCGCTCACATTTCAATAGCTAATGTAAACATAAAAAATAAACAATAAAATGTATCACCTATCGTAACAATAAAAACAACTTAATGTTTGATAAATTTTTGGAAGTTTGTTAAAATGAAAACAAAATTTAAGCCCTCATATGTCGCAAAAAAATTACTTTTACTTTTCGATTTACTGTTACAAAATTCATATAACTGTCTAACTAAATTTAAAACTATAGATAGCTATGTAATGCTTTGATAAAAATTAACCTTTTTGTCAACAAAATATACAAATGTCAATTTTTTTAAGTTCACAACAATCTATTTGTATAGTTCATAACTTATTCATATTTCAATTTAAAGTTTACTAAACCATTTAATTGTTGTTCTTAAATTTCAGGGAGTTTACACCGAGAACCAATAATTTGAGGCAAAAACTTTAATTTGAAAATTGAAGATGGATTTTTTTTAAATTTGTCATGTTATATTAGATATCACAATATTTAATTTTTTGATTTTTATATGGTTATTTTTTGTAATGTTAAATAATTAATTTACCTTAATAGCCAAATATTTTAAAATTACGTATGTTGATTCGGGCTGGAGCGGCATGTTTTAACCGAAAAAAAGAACTATATAAGTCAATTTTTTGTACTCGGTAAAATCAAAAGTCATAATTTTTGGTGTTTTGTTTCTATAACCCAAGGGTCTAGCTTTTTGCCTTTTTTCAAACATTATATATTTTCAAAAGAAAAATATAACAGGAACCGTTTGCATTTTACGCAAACGAAAAATTATCAATGAATTTATATTTAATTAATTAAATATTCATAAAATAGGTTATATAAAATTTTAAATTAAATTCAAAAATAGATCCAATACGAAAGTTAACAAAAAAAGATTTCGAGCTCGTAGGAATCTATTACAAAGCAAAGTATAATAACCTCACGAGTTTAAAATTTGCTTTCATTTATATAGATTTTATATGCTACTCGTAAATTTTATGTTTTTATGTTATAACTAACATTATTTATACTTTATTTATGTAAGTGTCTTGATCGCGCTGTAAAAGTGTTTATATTACACAATGTTTTGTACATACTGTCAAAGAAACTAACGGTTAGGTTAGAAATAGGTTAGGTTCCAGGAAAATCAAAAAGTGTCTTTTGGTTTTTCTTTATCATTTTAGTGTTGTGGTTTGTTTTCTTTCATTAAAATTTTTTAATGAAGGAAAATACATTTAACAGTTTTTAAAATTTTTAAGAAAAACATTGGTTTTATTAAACGAAAATAATTTTTGCTGAAACATTTGGATATTCTTTACATCAAAGGTTTGATTTATTCGGCAAAGATTTTTTGGTTAATAACCTTTATTGTCATGATATTATTTCTTATAAAATTATTAATTGTTACAACATACCTTTTAACCAATATATGTTTGTATTTTATATTTACGTCCTTTTTCCCAAGTTCCGTAAAAAGCAATTAATTGCAAAAATCAAATATAGCAAAGCAGATCAGGAAATTTTTCACACGAGGACTCTGACGCGAAACGGGTCGGGAAAAATAACAAATAAGACTGATAAACACCGGAGTGAAAAGTGACAAGTGACAACGCAACACGTTCGAACCGCAACCAACGTGCGATTGTAACAGTGCAAACGTGCGGGAACGCGTTGTCATATGTCACTCGTCACACCGGGGTGCGCTGAGCCAAACATTCTGAATTTAACTGACCGAATATAACTAACTGAAACAATACTTTCTCTTCAATAGAGTCGGGTGGGAGAGAGTGTTAAATATAGTGTCGGTTTCAAGAATGTTGATTTAAAGGCGGTTTCGGACTGGACGAACACCATTAAATGGTTGGGATGAAAAGCGGCTAAAAAACCAGTAAATTTCGGGAATTCCGGCGAACAAGAAGTCGATTCGAATCTGTGGTGATGGTGGGCGGTTGTGGAAATAGCGTTAGCAGAACTGTCAAAAGTTAGGGAAGCGCTTGTAAGCTGGTTGGTTTGAGGGTGCTTGGGATTTATACACCGCGGGTGTGCAATATTAGCAGGGCGGGCGTGCACTTTCAACATCACGTCATTTAATTGAGTGTTTGCTCGTCAAACCGTTTCCATTCAGAGCCCCAGCCTTTTCGCACTCCCAACCGAGGCTGAAAAGGAGGACGGCGCTTGTGCAAATAGTATATCTCGCGCCGATTTAGAGGGGATATGTTTTTTCCCGATTGATCGTCTTCAAATGTCATTAATCGATGAATTAATTTTATCCGGCGATACTGCAGATGGGAAAAAGTATAAAAGAATGACGAAAATATCTAAAGATTTGCCGATCTAAAGAAATAAGAATTAAAAAATCTTATGATTTTAGAAATGTAAAAAAATCTAAAGATCTAAAGAAAAATATGAAACATTGTAAATACGATGTGAGTGGTTTTCCAAAAAATGCTAATGATAATAATTAAGAATTTTCGGCCAATTTCATGGAATAAAAAAATTGTTTATACGGTTCGACACCACCTCGCGTTTCTTCTTCAAAACTACATGCATAATCTCATTAGGATTCTTAATCTTATGTCCCTAAAAATTATAATAAACATAAGGCTGGCTTCCGGAATACCGATGTATGTAAAAACGTCCCTTTAAAAAGGAAAAACTTCTTTGTCCAAAGGACGTTTTTACAATTGCTACTTTAAACGTGCCTAAAAGTTTTTAAGAGCGGTCGCTTTGGACTTTCTCTAAAAAAAGGTACTTTTTGTTTAAAATTTAATTAAAATTCCTGTCATGTAAAAGTTTAGAACCAAGAAGCTTAAAAAATAAAAAAAAATGTGTTCAGTGGTTGACAAAGCGCAAAAAAACTTTGCAAATAAAAAAGATTGACACAATAAATTGATTTACAAAATTAAATATGTTTTTCGAAAAGTTTATTTCTTAATTAAATATACGAAACAGTAGAATTAAAAACGAAAAAGAGACTCGTATTTTAAAACTATTATAATATTAAATTAAGTCGCAGAATTGATGTTGTTGATGAAAAAAAAGAAAAAAAATAGAAAAGAAAATAAAAAAATGAAAAATGAAACAGAAGAATAACTAGACTGCATAGACTATGCTTAGTATAATATTAATTCTGTTATCTGATCATTAAAAAAAAAATTAAAAAAAAAATACCTACCGCAATTTTTTTAACGAAAATTATGTTTATGATATTAACTGACAATTTTTTACCAGAATATTCTAAAAAGAAAACGTTAGAGCATTTTCTTTTTCAGATGTGAATTGCATAAATTACTATACTCTTTTTAAAAAAAGCGAAATATGATCAAGATACATAAACGGCAAAAATGCGTCGGTTTATCAACGATAAAACAGACGCTTGAATTCAGTAGGTTAGTTTTGACTTCCACGTTTTAATTTCAATTAATATTTTTCCATAAAGGAGCAATATACAATTAAATTTAAAAAAATGAATATAAAATATTGCTGTTTTAAGAAAAATGTTTTGTATGGTATATTATTGCATTTATTATCCGCATACTTAATAAGAGTGATGCCCGTAAAAACAGATACGATAATTAAATTTTTGTTCCGCCTCTCAAACGCTCAGGACGATCATTTTAATGAAACATTTTCAAAATATTAATTCACAGTAAGTAAGACACTATGTTTATACTTTTTTCCCAATAAATGAATAAAAATCCTTTATTAGTTTTTAAAACATTTTTATACTTATGACTCACGAATTTTAAAAAAATAATAATACAAATTTTTATACAAGCAGGTTTGAGAATATACACTGTAAATGAAATTACCATCAAAATCAAATAACATACATGAACACATACATACACATATACATGTACATGTGTTTCTATTTTATAAGTAAGTACGATTTAGATAAAATTTGTGAATTTTATAACTGATTAAATAAAAATTCATATGTTGACTTTTAAGTCAAAATAAAAGTTGATATTAAAATATCAACCCTGTTTAGTTTTTAAGAAAAAAAACGGCTGGTTCAAACCCGGAACGAGAAAGCTCGGATGCTGGTTAATTTCAACTTCTCTGTTTTTTTATTTCGTTCATTCATCCATATTCTCGTTTCTTTCTAAACAAAAACTAAATCCAAAATAATGATTGTGTTTTTAAAGCACATACTGTAGTATGGGCTATAGGAAAATTATCTATGTTTTAAGTAATTTTTTTTACTAAACTCGTATAAACAGTTTCGTTTAAAATGCAATTTTAAAATATATATACCTGATAAATTAACTCGAATTTACCAAAGCTGGCGTGATTTATATTCTCTCCATTTATTAATTTGCGGAATTCCTACTGTATAAGTTAACCAGCGCATAATTTAGTGGTGAAAAGAAAACCATTTCAAACTGTTAGCTTGCTCGACCATTAGTCCTCGCGCAGAAACGAAAATGGTCGCGCAAATTATACCATAAGGTAACTGCGTTTACGATTTTACCGTCTAAAGTGAAGTTGGAACAAAGCTAAGACACGATTTCTACTTTTGTTACGTTGAGTAGTCTATTTCAACGATAATAAGCAATTCTGAGCTATTGCTGGTAATAACGAAAAGGGGGAAAATTGCAGCCACCACAATTTGAGGTGAGAGATTACTTTTTTTATAATTTAGACAAAAGTTTTTTCTTAATAAATCCTGACAAACAAGAATTTAAAATAATTCAAAAAAAAATTAAAAAATAAAAAGCATGCTTGCCGTTTGTTTTCCTACTCCCAACGTTTACTAAGTATAATAGTATGTTTTTCTAATACATTAAAATCAGTGGCCTTACTAAAACATTAATAACTTGTTAGAACGCATTATGTTAAACACAATAACGATGGTCAAAACCCTTCCATTTAAACGCAAGTTGTTCAGTTTTAAATATCTTCACTGAGTTATGACGTTATAGCATCACTTTTAACCCTTTGCGCTTAGGAAAAAATAAAGATCTCTCATTTATTGATGATCAATTTTTTACAAGCACTATTTGGCTAAACTAGCTCTTCTCAGAACCATTCCCACAGAGCGAAACGAATACTATATGACATTTTGAGGGTGCTTAAATTCCTGACGTGATGGTCAAAACTCTTACATTTAAAGAGAATTCGGTGTTAAAAATTTCTACGGCATTATGACACTATGACCCTTTAGAGCCACTAAAAACTAGGGAAAAATTAATTTTCAATGAAAATGATGATTTCCATTTTTAGCTTCTCCCACTTTCATTCTCACAGTGCAAAAAATATAGCCGCAAACCTACCGCAAATATGCCTCCATACAAATATACAAAGTCAGCCAATCAGATATAACGCACCCATAAAATAGCGAAAAAAATGAATAAAGAGAAAATATATAATTTTACACTGTTTTAGCCTTGCGTTTTCTTTAACGAATGAATACCGTTCCAAAAATAACCGTGTTTGCATTTTTATTCAGAATTAAATTTTTCTTTGCGTTTTAACTTGCTTTTTTTAAAACACAAACTGCTGAAAACCAAGAGTACATTTATTAAACAAATTTAAAGTTTTTTTTTGATTAAAAATTTCAATTAAATTTATTTTTAAAGCAAACCACGGAAGCAAAAAAACTTAAGAATTTTGGTCAAGTGATAAAGATAATATTTCTTTACGCAGAATAATTCATAAATGTTTTCTCTCATTAAACCAACAAACGTTATTTTATTTAGAAATAGATGCTTAGGTTGCTTGCTTAGTGTGCAAATGACATGTTAAAAAAAATGCTAAAAATCCCATTTTTCAAACATTTTTTAAAAGGTCATATATTTTGAACTTATATATGTAAATATATGTAAGAAAATTAAGTGTTTCAGGATTTGGATTTTTTACAAAAATTATCGATGTCATAGACAAAAAACTGGACAAAGAATCATACGTAGTTTACATTGCTGAGGATGATAGAACATGGACAAAACCAGTTGGCCGTTGAATACTGTTATAGTCATAATCACATTTTTATCATTTAAATTAAGAAATTTAAAAATTCTAGTTTAAATATCTTTTAAAAATAACTTTTTGTAGTTTTGGCAAAATCTTTTGACATTTTCTTGCCATAATTTAAACATTAATTTTCGGCCATTATTAAAGTTTAGTGATACTATCTTCCCTCCCACTAATAATCTTCTACGGATATTTGCCTTATTCAAAGCGAAATGTACTCCAAAGTTTTGGAGCTCCCTTAAAGAAGTTTTCAAACTTTATTAATCTTACATATAGATATAGTATATAGATTATCTTAGTATATAGATTATCTTTGAGTTTATTCTACCCAGGTATTTTTTCACTATTTGTATCGTTTGTTTCAATAAATTTTAAGAAGTTTTAATTTCCATAGCTTTTAACAAAAAAATATTCTTTGCATTACTTGTTTTAATTATTCTAAAAATAACTCAAAAGACTTCAAAGAATTAACTCGTAGCTTTAGAGCTTTAGAAGACATTGTCCTTCTTCCAAGCTTGGGAAAAATCACTAGTTTTACCACATTTTTGTTTTGTTCAAAAGGCCTATTGCCGCATCTGCAAATTTGCTTAAATTCGCAAATTTGTTTAATTTTGTAAAAACGTTTACGGATAAAAGTGTTAATTCAGTAAAATAGTTAGAATATCAAATAAAACTTCACTATTTTTTAAATTTTAAAATTTTATTTTTTAAACTGAAATTTTTTTATATTTAAAAAAATTGTATTGAAGTTTTTAAAGTTTTAAGTTGTTTTGTATACTTCGTCAAGTTACTTTGTACTTTTGTAGAATGAAATCAGTGACAGTTTCTGTACTTCCTCCTTTCTTAGAAAACTACTAAAATTCGAATAAACTAAAGGTTATAAAATTTTCATTATTACATCTATATAGAAAGCAAGCGAAGACTTATATAAAACTTTGATTACTAAGTCCCGTATAAGCCCGATTTTATTATTTTTGTAGTTTTTCCGACGCTAAGCTTTACGTTTTTTGGTTAAAAAATAATCAAGATTGACTTAGTTAATATATTAAAAAGCTTTTTTCGAGCTAGTGTCACGCTGCATTGGCAAAGATATCAAAGGTTTACTGATATTTAAAAGATAAACTGTTATTATTTTTTGTTGCTTTTAAATAATAGAGATGATTTAACATGTATTAAAAATAAAGGTCATAATTCAAAACACAAATCCAGCAGTAATATTAGCAAATGTTGTTGAAAATTTTAATAACACTGTTTTTATTGTAGGAAATAAAGTTTTAATAGTTTTTAAATATTTTTCTAAAAATATATGCATACACGAACGAATTTAAAATATATGCACACACATATATGCATCATTTTTGACTATATTATTAGTAGCCATGCAATATTAAATATTGATAAATATTGATAAATAAATATTGATAAATTTTATCAAAACAAGACGCTTTTGATTTATAAAAAGAGCGTTAAAACACAACAAATAATAATAAAAAGATTATCAAATTTTCTGTTATTTTCTTTTAAACTGGTTTTATTAGTACAAAAGTTTAGTTCATTTAAAATTTTTTTTAAGAAAAGTTTTGTTTAGTATATTTTAATTAAACTTATAAAAAGCTTATTTCAATTTATATAAATGTTATTTCACGATAAACACTATCGACAATTACGTTCGATAAAAATATTTTTTAATGTTCCCTTTACCTTTGAATAAACAGTGCTTTGATTTCTTTAATTTTATTTTCATTGTTTTTCCTTAAGATTGTTAAGCTAGTTGTAGCTAGCTGACTTAATTTCGGCCATATTTTTCTATTTTTTTCTGGATATAAATTTTTGGTTGTTAAAGTTTTTTTGAGGAATTCAAAATATAAAATGAAAATCTACCGATAGGTATTTTTGTAATTTCACAGCAAAAATAAAATATTTTTGTGACACTTACATTACAGCTAAGACTTTAACTGATTCTATAAAATGGTCAAAGTTAAGTCAGCTGCTATTTATTTCGGCCGCCCATAAAAACTGGCTATAACCAAAATTATATAATAAAAAAATAAGACACTTAGAACAAACTGCTTAAAAAAAGTCGTATATAAATGAAACCTTTCGACTTTTGGTTCCATTTAAATAGAATCCAATTTAAATGGGAGCTTTTTTTATAAGCAATTTGTTTTAAATGTGTCCTTTTTCCTTTATTATATATTTTTGCTGTAGCTATTACTAAAAGAAACAATAAAAAATTTTATGTTGCAAATCTCTCATTATGTATTGTTTTTAACACATGTTACCTAATTTTGTCCGTTTTTCAAGTTTTATAAGTATTACTAAATATAAATGTTTATATCAAATTTTTTAAATCTAAGTTTTAATAATTTGGTTTTTTTGTTAAATAATTTGGCGTAAAAATAATTTAGATAACAAAAAAAATTTATTACCACCATGTAATTTAAAAAAAACTTATTAATTTTTTTCCATTCTAAAAGATTTTTTGCTTTAACTATTAAATAAATACCGCCTTAATTACGGCCACTTATGATATTTTTAAAACCATTAAAAACAGCTGCTGCAAGCTTTTAAATAATTAAACAAATAGTTTAAAAGTGTGATATTAGTATTTATTACTGTAAATTTATATAAAATGCATAGGGTAGCTGACTTAATTTAGGCCCATTTTTTATTTTTTTGGTTAAGTTCTTTCTGTTGTTTCCAATCGATCCAAAATTTTGTCTAAAAATCAAACGATAGATATTTTTGTTATTCCAGCACAAAATTTTAAAATTTCTATTACTCTTAAATATCAGTGGAGGTTTAAAAATTTTTTTATAGTGGCCGAAATTAAGGCGCGAGTCATTCATTAACTTCGCCCATCTAGAAAAAAATGGCTATAACTATTGCCACAACGAACAATAAAAATTTTTAAAGGTTGCCAATTTTTCCTTAGGTATTGTTTTTGGTACATATAACTTAATTTTTTCCCGTTTAAAAGCTTTAATAGTTATTAGCAAGACTTTAAATAATTATGTCAAAACCTTTAAAATAACAAGTTTTAATAACCTGTATTTTTTGTTGAATTTTTTTGGCTTAAAAACGTCAAAAAAGTCAAACGAGCAAAAAAAATCTTTATAAATACGATAGTACGATTATATTTGAAAACAGCCAAAAACGCCAGGTGATTTCACCTTAATTTTAAGGTGGCCGAAATTACCGGAATCTTAAAATGCGCAGTTAGCTAAACGCATTGCAAAGTGATTTTAAAGAAAATATCAAAACATGAAAATTAACAATTTTGAACCTTAAATAGAAGATATTTAAAGTTTATATAATGCTTCGTTCTAAATTTGATGCAGTTTAAACACAAAGCAAAAATTAAAACAATCACAAAATTTTCACTTTTTGTATGAAAATGTTAATAATTTAGAATAACAAAATTAAAAAACTTTTGCAAAAACACTTTATTCAACATTCATCCAGTTACTTTTGTGCTAGTTCTTTTGTGTTTTAAAAATAAGCCAATTTTCTAACACTCTCAATTGGTGGCCGAAATTAAGGCCTGGCCGAAATTAAGTCAGATACTATTTTTTATACTTATTATAATTTGTGTCCTTATTTTTGTCGTGCCCTTCTGAATGTTGGTGTTCGAAATTAAGGTGTTTCAACAGTTGCGAAAGAATAGTCCAGATCTCACTTCGCTTACGTAAGACTGGTAATTGTTAGATGTTAACAACATTATAGAATAAAAACAGCTGTAAAAAATGCAATTGTTAAGATATATATGCTAACTGTTAAGCTAATTGTTAAGATATATATAACTGAATTATAAAATATTTTAATCCACCAGTAAATATTATTTTTTTAATTTTTTAATTCAAATAAATATTGATACAATGAGCATTTTAGCCTGTAAAATCCTAATAAAATATTGTTACGTATAAAATTAAATAAAATGACTCTATTTCGTGCAACATAAGTGTTGCTGAAGTAAACAATCTTCAGAAAAATACACAGTAGGGAAAGTGATACATGAGGGAAAAATACTATACCTTAGTAGTCAGATGATAATAGTAATAGTCTAAATATTACTAGTAAAATTAAGGTATAATTTAAAAAAAACTGGAAAAAATAAAATTAAAATCTACACAAGTTATAATATTAATTAAAAACACACACTTCAATTCTCTATTAAAATTTTATAACTAAAATAAATAATACTGATTATTTATAATTCTGATTTAAATTTAAAAACAAAAACCACGATAATATTTTTTTTGCTTGATTTTTTTATACATATGAAACAAAACCCGTTTTGTAGTATACTAAATTAGTGTTAGAAATTAGGACTTAGCCCAAAATTAGGTCATTTATTTGATATTTACAAAAATAAAACTTTTTTGATTCTTTCTTTCTTTTTTGGCCACCGATTGCTTTAAAAAGCACGTGTATATTTTATCAATAATTAGCACTTTGCTTAATTATCTCTTTCTTTTCTGATTTTCAGACTGAATGTACATAATTAAAAAAAAATTTTAAACAATATTGAGGTTTTTATAACATCGTTTTTTTGTTGTAACACCGTGTGACGAAGTTATATATATGTAGTTGAGACGAGTATAAACTTTGTTTATATAAAAAAATAATGAAATAATTTTTTAAACTTAATTTATAAAAATTTTAAAGCTTCAAACCCGTAATTATTATAATTTTTCAAAAATTTTAAAAAATTTCCAAATATAAACAAAATTATATGAAAACTTATTAAAACTCAATAATACAAAATCAATATCCCATTGAAAAAACAAAAGTTACGCAAAACTTGGATTAATTAATAACATGTCGTGTTTATGCAAATCACCGATAAGACTGGAATTCGCTGTGTTTTAATATATTGGATTTCCATAAATTTTTGCTTAATGTATTTATTTGTCACAGGTCGCCTTTCAAGTTTGAATTCCGTACATTTCTTAGCGATTGACAGCGTTTCAAGTGTGTATACTTCTATCTTTCAAAAAACTTAACATTTTAAATTTTTTAAAGCGGTGAAGCCCTGTGATAATCGCCGTTAAATGAAAATAGGTATACTTGAGTTTATTTTTATGTTTAAGTTTGAAAACATGTAATATTTATTTTTATTAAGTATTTATGTTAAAACTAGTGTAGCTGACTTAATTTCGCCTACATTTTTTTATTGTTTTTGAACAGGTTTTTTTGGCTTTTCTAATCGACCCAAGATTTGGTCCAAAAATTAAACAATAGCTATTTTTTTATCCCAGTGCAAATTTAAATTTTTTTGCTACACTTAAAGATCAGTGCGAGGTTTAAAATTTTTTTTATAGCGGACGAAGTTTTTATGGTCATTATTTTCTGCCACCTAGAAAAAACTAGCTATAACTATTGCTGAAACGAACAATAAAAATTTTTAAAGGTTGCAAACTTATCCTTAGGTATTGTTATTGGTACATATAACTTAATTTTTTCTTAGGTGCAAACTTTGATAGTTATCAGCAAGATTTAAAATAATTATGTTAAAACCTTAAAAAAACATGTTTTAATAACCTGTGTGTTCTGTTGAATTTTTATTTTTGCATGAAAAACGTCAAAAAATCAAACGCGCAAAAAAATTCTTTATAAATACGGTAGTGTAATTGTATTTGAATACAACAAAAGAACGGCAGGTTCTTTTACCTGAATTTCAAGGTGGCCAAAATTAACGGAATTTACACTGCGCAGTAAGTCAAACGCATTGCAAACTGCTTTGGAAGAAAATATAAAAACATGAAAATTAACAATTTTGAGCACGAATAGAAGTTATTTAAGATTATATATTGCCTCTTTTTGAATTTGATGCAGTTTGTTGAACACGGAGCGAAAATCCAGCATATCACAAAAATTCACTTTTTTGTATCAAAATGCTGATAATACAGAAATACACGAATAAAAACTTTGTAAATAACTTTATTCAAGATTGGTCTAGTTAGTTTTGTGCTGGTTTTTTTGTGTTTTAAAATAAGCTAATTTTCTAATACCCCAAATTGGGAGCCGTAATTAAGACCTGGCCGAAATTGAGTCAATTACCCCATAAAAAGATAATTTACCTATGATTAAATAGAGATCCCTAAAAGTTTAACTCACTTTTGATACGACAGATTATTTCTCAGAACACATGTTAATTATTATGGCTCATACTATACAATATAATAAGCACAAAACATTTTATTATAAAACGAAAATACTCTCGAATATCTATCAAATAATAATATTTCTCTAAGACTATTAAAATCTTTTTTTTCCAGTCATAAACGGTGAGAAGGGCTTTTTTGTTATAAATATTGATGCTCTCCGGAGTTCCGAGCTCCGGAGATCCAGACTTGAGCTTTCGTAGTTCGGAACTCTAAAGCAACCCCTGAAGCTCCAAAGCTTCATCCTGTTTTTGTGTTTGTGGTCTAAATAATTCAAAATATTAAATATTTCAGATAATTAATAATACTAATATTATTTTTTATTTTTATTTTTTAAAATTAATTCTTTTCAAAATCTATAAAAACATTAAAATCAATTTAGAAAACTAGGTAAATAAATTTTGAAGAACATTTAGAATTATTCAAGCTTATTAATAGTTAGTTAATAGTAGGAGCTCTAGAATGATACCCTCGTTAATCATTTTATAATAAAAATAATATGGACGTTAGGAAAATTTTTTTCTTAATATAATTTTCACAACTACTTATAATGTTTTGCCAAATTTTATCTAGAACACGCTCAAACTTTTAATGTGTTTGTTAAATTTTTAAAATATTGGTGCCAAACAAAATCATAAAAACATTTTTTTATTTATTAATATTGTTTATTGGAAAATTCAACACAACTAAAAACTGTCTGTACGTTTGGTGTATACCCTAATATCAACAATGCAAACTTTAACACAATTTTTTGATAAATTCTTTAATATTATTTTGTTTTAAAAGTGATTTCCAAATTTTATTGATTGGCTTTGGTGTGCATTTAGGTCTTCAAGTTAAATCGGCATAAAACCTTACAATAAATCTAAAATAATGAATAATCTGAATATCTGACAAAATCTAATAAGTTTGGGCATGAAAATTCACAACTTTTGTTTAAAGTAGAACTGTCACAAAATCAAATTCCTATATCAACCTAAATACATTAATTTTTTAATACCTAAACGATTCAGCTTAAAATTCAAAAAATCTTCCTCGCCTTGGAGGGGAGCACTCTAAATACCAAATTTGGATTAGTTAGGTTTGGTATCAAAGGAGCTATCCGGTTCGCGCGATATAGGAATTTGATTTGTGAATTGATTTGTAAACTTACAAATTTTAGACCATTTGCTTACCTCATTAAAAAGTAACGATTTTGGAAACAAATTTAAAAAAAAACGTTGAAAATATAAGGAAAAATAAAAAAAGCTAAAAATGTTAGTAAAAACTTTAAAAAAGATATGTTTACTACAAATTTTTACCGTAAGTATTCCATTCCAAATATATTTAAAATTCGAAAACTGTCGACCTAACGCATAATAACTGAAATATGATATTTTAAAACATTTTAATATTATTGTATTTCTTATCAATTGAACTATTCTTAGTTACTGTATTTTTAAACCAAAAAGTTTTTAAATTTGCGTTCAAAGTAAAATGTCTTATTAAAAATATATAATATACCAAAAAAATGTGCAACTCCTATATAAAAAAGTGCAGAAATGTAGCCCATTATAATGAGCCTTTCTATTTAAATGACACCCTCCATTTTAATGGCATAGTAGCCATTTTGATTCGACGAATTTAAATGAAGAGGAAGTCATTATAATAGCATTTATTGATTTAAGTTCACTTCACATATACTCACAAGTGTAATACTGTCCGGGCCACAGGAGTTTTCTCGTGTTGGTTTAATACTGACCAAACGGTAAAACTCATGCGGCCCTGACCGTTTGACAGTTGTAAGTATATATAAAGTGAAATTAAATCAATAAATAGCTATTATAATGGCTTCCTCTCCATTTTAATTCGCCAAATTAAAATGACTAATATGCTTTTATAATGGAGGGTGCCATTTAAATGAAGAGGCTTATTATAATGGCCTACTTTTCCGTACTTTTTTATATTGGAGTTGCACATTTTTCGGTATATTATATATTTTTGTTCTTTTTAGCTGTTGACTATAACTCCTTCTGATTGTTATTTCCTGTCTGATTAATTTTTTTTCTGTATTACTGTATATAAGGAAGGGCCGACTGCCAATGCAACTGTAGTCATATCACCAGTACTACTGCAAAAAAGCCACAATTTTGTATAAAATATATGCGACTGTGACTCATTCTAGATTTCCAAGAGAACCCTAATAACTACGCAAAAACTCACAGTCACGTGTATTTTATTATGACTATTGCTGATTTTTCTGTAGTCACGAACATATTTAACAATAAGAAGGGCGAACGCCTCCTCATTCTACATTTAACACGCACTTTTTCGAATACATAAATAAATAAAAAAGTTGATGTTTTTTTAAATAAATAAAATAACGCACAAAGAGAAAATGAATTACAACACAGACTAAAATATATTAAAAAATATTTCCTTAAATAACGAATTTAGGATCAATGGTGCCGTGATAACTTTTAGCTGTAACTTGTAGCTAAAAATAGTAAACTTAGATTCGTAAATGCGGAACTTAGAAGAAAGTAAAATCGATAACTTATACCTATCAGCTTAAACCAAACCTAAATTTAAGTCCAAACATAACTTAAGGGAAAAATTACCTTTAAAGTCATTCAATTTGCGTGTGTTTTTTTACTGTTTTGGTTGTTGATTATAAATATTTTGAAACAAATTTACTTTACAAAAAATGTTGTCAAAATACTTCATATCAATATTTTTTAATTATTTAAAAAATAAAGAAAAATAGAGTGGGGTCCGAAGAACATCAGTACCGAAATAATTGTGGCTATAGGACATTTTTTTGGAATAGATCTATTATTTTAATCATTCTCAGACGTGTATGTTGTCATTTGTCGCAGTTTTTCGTTATTTAATGTAAAAACTCGTTTTTTAAGAGGATAAAATTACTAGTTGAGGTTTTTAGTAAAATAGTTATTATATATATTTTTTTAAAACAACGTTTTTAGTTTGATTTCTGAAATAAGAATTTCGGCATCACAAATAGTGCGCCCGATTTGTTTTTAAAACCTAAATTGTTTTTAAGCGTTTCAGTAAAAAATAGCTTTTTTTAGCAGCACAACAATTGTTGTAAAAAATGTTCAAGTAAACGCAATTTTCGTTGTGACCATAATTTGGAAGAACTGAATTGAACTGAACTAATTAAAAACGCAAAGGTGCCACAATTTAAAATTTCCCATGCACCTTTCTTTTAAGTTCTGTAGTAAAACAGAAAACTGCCATTCATTTTTTCTACCCCACCTTTAGTTAAAAAAGTTAATAAACTTCTCAATGATTATTAAAAAGTCTGGGTTGTGATATATAACTGTGAAAAAAGTCCGTAAGCAGTTTTAACACCCGACTCCTTAACCCCTTCCCCTTTCACCCAAGGGGTGGATTTGTATAATTTCCTTTTGCTTACGGCTGGTAAAATTATTGTATTTTTATTGAGCACCGGGGTCTTTGAATAAAAAAAGCCTCTTAGAGACACTTCCGAATTCTTCCCGCATCCAGCCGATCGCCGTTACTCCAACACATATAGTCACAATCGGTATAAAATCAACGTGACTGTGACTCGTAAAATTTATTTATTTTGTGTGCTAACAGGATATAAAGAGTCACAGCTAAGAGTAATTTATAACGATTCCGACTCCTTGTGTCAGAATAACGACGGCTGATTTTTCGAACACCGTGCGTTTTTAATTCCGCTTCGAAATGGTCGCCGAAAAAAAAACAGCTTCATACGTGTTTTTTATCAGCGGCCCGCGTCTGGTTTATATATATATATAAGTTTATATAAAGTAACTAAGTTTGTCGAATCAATTCGGTTTTATGCTTCCGCGTGACGAAAAAGCTCTCAACTACTTTGCCCACTAACACCGGGGTCGCGAAAAATCGGTCCATATCGTCGTCACTACTGCAAAATGAATCACAGTTGTTATAAGATACACACAACAGTGATTCATTGTATAGTTTCTAGGGTGTTGTTTCAAATCTAAAATGAGTTGCAGTCCCATATAATAATACACATTGTGGCGCATTCTGCCGTAATAATGAGGATATTACCAACAGATCCGGTTCCTAATTCGGAATCCGGGCCAGTATATCAATTTCGATATAATTAGATTGCTTTTGCTGCTTTTGCTGTTATTAACTTGTTTCGATTCTTCGAAACCGCTTTTTTATAGATTAAAAAACTTTTTTGGTTTTCTCTCTGCGGAAGAAATGTGATATCATTGATAATTCTAATATACCTAATTATGACGCTTGTCTGGCGCCTAATTGTAATAATTGTATTCATTACAGTTGTTGTTGTCTTTAAAAAACTACAAAATTAATGCTTTAGTTGGTTAATATTTTTTTCTCATAAATTTCATAAAAACGTGTATCTACAGTCCTTAATCACTTAATTACCAACTTAATTGGAATTCCAAACTCGTAACTTCACAAAAAACTATCTTTTACTTGTAATTGAGTTATCTTCTATAGACAAAAGTTCCATGTTTATAAACGGAACTTGAAATTAACTTGATAACTGAAGTTCGAAAACTAAATATCTGAATTTTTATTTTAAGAGTGTTGTATAATTTACAATATAAAGGCCTTAATTCTAAAGTTTAAAAGGCTAGCGCTAGCAAAAATATTATTTTTGGACGAAAATCCAATAACTTCCAAGAATATAGCAATTTTATTTAAGTTTGTTTTAAAAATTTTACCTATTTTTGCGGCTTTTTAAAAACCTCTACATGAACACAAAAGATTTCACATATATTTTTTATGCTCAAAAAGAAGAAACATTATTCTATCTATTTTAGTATATATTTTGTCAATTTTCTGGATTGGAGTTTTTTTGCTTTAGAACGTTTGAAAATTTCATTTTTATTGGTTCCCAAAAATTTTCCCTAAGAAGTTGTCTTTAACGCAAAGTTACTGTTTTTGACTGTGCAAAATATTTGTTTTTGTTAGTATGTATGTTTTAGTGTTGAAAAAAGTTACTTTTACTTAAAGTAATAAAAGTAACGAATTTTAAATTACTTTTACTTTAACTCGACTTTCGAAATTCAATTACTTTTACTTTTACTCTTACTCGACTTTTGTAATTTCAAATACTTTTATTTTTATTCTTACTAAGGGTCACAAGGTTTACAGACCTGTGCAAGGTTTGAAAATGCCTCCCCCGTTTTATTGGAGGATTTGCCCCCCTCGTTTTATTGCGCCAACGTGGAAAAATGAAAAAGTACCCAAAAATTATGACGCCATTTTTACCTATTACGACGCCATTATTGCGAAATTTTGTAGTTTTTAGCCTATTTCAATGCAATTTAAGCTATTTTAGACCTATTTTTACTTTATTTTCGCTTTTTTTGTTCCTTTTTTCCCTTTTCCTTTCTTTTTTCTTCTTTTTTTTTTATCCGCCCTGCCTTGCCCACCCCCCGTTTTATTGCCCCCCTCCCGTTTCAAAAAAGTTGCTCCCCGTGCACTCCCCCCGTTTTGCGAGGATTTTGCCCCCCATCTATAACCCGGGGGGCAGAGCACAGGTTTTAGACTTTTTCTGCTGCTATGTCCTTAAAAGATAAAAGGAGTTAGAATTACTATCATTTGATAACGTTTGTTTCTGTCTAACTATTTTTATAATATACAATATTAAAATCTGGCATCAAAGGTAAGCACAGTTCCGTAAGCTAGGGGAATAGGGTGGTGTTAATCCCCCCGGGGGTGCCTCCCAATGGGGGGAAAAGGGAATCGCATCTTTATTTTTAGGCATGATTTCGCAGGTGGATAAACTCGAATTAGAAAATTTTAAAATCAAGAAGGGGGAAGTCAAGCAAGCCCCATCTCCCCCATACCCCCGAAATCCGACAATGTCATGTGCATAGGTGTCCGACCTGCCCGGACTGCCCGGACCGCCCCCCCCCCTGAGGACCGGTCCAGGGTACCCCTCCCCCCTAGCGCCCATTTTGGACCCTCCCCCCCCTAAAATCCCGGTCCCCACCAACCCCCCCCCCGTGAAGGCGTTGACAATCCCCCCCCTAACAGCTGTTCCACCCCCCCCCCTTATCTACTTCTATAGATTTGTTATTTTAGGTTAAGTTTTAGGTTTTAGGTTTAGATTTGTTATTTTAGGTTTAGGTTTTTATTGTATAATAAAATGTAATGCACCCATATGTAGCATATTTACATATATTTACCCATATTTACATAAGCTAACTACTGTAAACCATTTTAATGGTTACTACCTGGTTTTATGGCTATATATTCCTCATAAATATAACAATAATTTTAGTGGTCTATAAAAATTTTTATAATTTATAATAAAACTTAGGTTTTTTACAAACTGGTTGGTACGTTACAATAAAAATAAAAATAAATAAAATTCAAATGTTCATTTTAAAAACAAACCGTTTTTTAAAAACGAACGGTCGGTCCGTTTTTTGCACTGCCGAGTGCCGCCGTTCGTTAAACACTTGCCCGGCAAGTTGCCGCATGCAAAATAATGAAATAAAAACAAAATACAATGATTTATTATTTATTATGTAACCGGAAAATAGAAGAAAGTTGGTCAAACTTTTACCGGAAGCAAAAAAAATCAACAAAAAGGTACCTCTTATAATATGTTAACGTTTTTAACAGTTTCCAAAAGCTTTTTTGGCAGGTCCAGGCTTTTTCCCCCCTAGTACCCAGTCCAAGGCTTCCCCCCCCCCTAAGGACCCTTCAGTCCAGGCTACCCCCGGGGTAGAAATCTTTCGAAAATTTGGTCCAGGCTGACCCCCCCTGCTGGGCCTACAAAATGGTAAAAAATGGGCTGACCCCGGGGTCAAACCCCCCCCCCTAGCCGTCAAGGGTCGGACACCTATGGTCATGTGGACTGCAAAAAATTAAAAGATGCTTATAATTAAATGGCCAACCTCCCGGATTTGGGGAGGGGGTTTACCCGACTCCCGAGATTTGGAAAAGAATGTTCCGAAAATTGTTTTTGGGGTATACCCCAAAACACGCCATAGGTAAGAAAGGGGGGGAATGGGGCAGGGTTGGGTCCACCCCCCTAGCCTCGAACTTTTGGGACCCCCACCCAAGACGAAAATCTGGGCCTTCCCCATTCCCCAAAATTTTCGAATTTTTTACCCCTGACCCCCCTGACCCTTTTTACACCAGAATATCGCTTTTTATTCGATAAAATGTAGCGTTATCCTATAAAAAGAACAATTATTACAGTTACTATGGTTTAAAACTGTTTTGCTTTGGACACCGGACCCCCCTCCAGATTTCAAAATTTCGCACCCCGGGTCGACCCCCCCCCCTAAAAAGCTAGGGCGGGTCCGGACCCCCCTGGGACCCCCCTAGAATTCAAAATTCGATTTACCTTGGGTAAGCACCCCCTAGCTTCCCGGACCGTTCTCACCTATAAAAACACCCCATTTTTAGCGTTTTTAGTACTGGAACTCCCTAAATTTTAGGAGGACGGGGAGGGGGGTATCCCAAAATTTTAGGGGAGAGTCGGCCATAATCAGGATTTAGGGGGAGGATATAAATATAACCTCCCCCCCCAAATCCGCCAACCTATGATCATAATATCTTGCTAACGATTCAGTGAGTTTATACAAAACTTTATTGATTATATTGATATCAGTGGCGTGCCTAGGGGGGGGGGGGGGGCGGCGGCCGCCCCCCCCCTAAATTCGGCGAAGCCGGATTTTTTCGTAAGGCGGATCTTACGTTTTTTCAATTTTGGGAGAGAAAAATTTTGTTCTTTAATATTAATACAGAAACTTTCCTGATGCCTTCCAAAAGCACATTAGTTGTCAAAAAACAAAATTTTCCTTGCTTCGCGGGTATGACAATATATCTTAGTTTTTCGATTCCAAAATAATTATGGCGTTCAATATATAAGGCATATACATGTTATAAATATAAATATAAATAAAACTATTATAAACACTATTAATCTTTTATTAACGTTTTAAACACATTTTTAAAATGCAAAAGGGATAAAAAAAACCTAAAGTATCATTTGAAATTCAAATTTCTAGTGTATTTTAGCGCTTTATATTAAAAAATTTTTCCCCCGGGAGCCATTCTGCCCCCGGACACCCCTGACAAGGGGCTCTGTCCATCCCTGGGCAAGTTGGTCCGGAGCGAGGGGGGGGGGGTTAAAGCCCAAATGAGTGGGGAGGGGTTAAATTCCGAGAAACGCAAAATAACCATATCGTTTTTTTTCTGGAGTGCATTTTATCCATATTGTTTTTCGATTTTGAAGGAAAAATAGGTAAAAAACGCAAACTTTAGGTCAAAAAGCCCTTTTTATTGCATTTTTTAGCTATTTATTGCTTAACTAGCCTTAAAAATGCTCTAAGAATAGAGCAGGAAAAAGGGGCGATTTTTCACTGGGCGTATGTATGTTTAGACAGAAAAGATGTGGACTAGTCTGAGATGGAGATTATCTGGACTATAGAAAGTTTGCATTTGGTTTGGCCAGCTGCTCACTAAATAAAAATTTCTACCATATGATAATGATTTGTTTATACATTTATCTAATTACACAGCACTGTTGCATTTTTTTTTAGTTTGATGAAATGTCAATTGAAAAAATCATACTCACAGCAATCTTTGACAAGCGCGAAATCGCCACTTTTTTAAATTTATAGTTGTTTCTTACACATACAAATATAATCTTCAAATTGAAAAAGTGGCGATTTCGCGCTTGTCAAAAATTGTTGTGAGTATGATTTTTTTCAATTGACATTTCATCAAACCAAAAAAAATGCAACAGTGCTGTGTGATTAGATCAATGTATAAACAAATCATTATAATATGGTAAAAATTTTTATTTAGTGAGCAGCTGGCCAAACCAAATGCAAACTTTCTATAGTCAACATAATCTCCATCTCAGACTAGTCCACATCTTTTCTGTCTAAACATACGCCCGGGGAAAAATCGCCCCTTTTTCCTGCTCTATTCTTAGGGCATTTTCCAAGGCTAGTCTATCACTTTTATGAATTAAATTAAAAAATAGCCTAATAAACTATAGTTTTAAGTGCGCAACGACATATGTTTATAATCATTCCGGTGCCGAGATATATTTTTTAAATAAAAAATAAGAAGAAGAAGATAAATTTAAATTACAAAATTTACCAACGTTGTATAATTATAGTTAGTGCGGTGCAGTTGCGCTCCAGGCAAAGTTTATCTACGTTCTCTAACTATAGTTGGCGCGATGCCGTGCGCCATTGATTGCAATTATAGTTTTTAAAGTAAAAATAATAATAATAAGAAGAAGAAGAAGATGATGAACATGAATTACAAAATTTACTCACGTTTTCTAAGTATAGTTGGCGCGGTGCCGTGGGTTAAATTGCAGTGTGGCATCCCGCACCACCGATAATTACCGGCGCGTGGCGCTCACGCGCCACCGACGCTTATTATTATTTTTTAATAAATAAAATTTTGAATTAATTTTGTCATCAGTAATGCAAGAATTAAAAAAAGTACTCTGTTGTTTTCGCCGTTTTCCGCGCGGTTGAAGCAGATGGCGCTGGAAACTAGTTCCGTTTCTGCCACCAATTAAAACCCGTCTGCTTTTTTGTGCAGTTTCTATGAGGGAATGTTGGTTGTCTGCTCTGTACAATCCTTATTGTTGCCAAAAGGCTGTTATTGTGCGGTTGGGATTTTTTATTTGTCTATTTTTCAACATTTTTATTTTGATCAATAAATCGATAACAAGGACCTAAATGAAAAAAGTGCTTCCTAAGAAAGTTGCGTAATTCCTTCTTCTTTCTAATAAGCCCATGTTTATTTTTGTTCAATCAGTAACGAACATAGGTGTCTGACCCCTGACGGCTGGGGGGGGGGTTTGACCCCGGGGTCAGCCCATTTTTTACCATTTTGTAGGCCCAGGAGGGGGGTCAGCCTGGACCAAATTTTCGAAAAATTTTGACCCCGGGGTAGCCTGGACTGAAGGGTTCTTAGGGGGGGAAGCCTGGACTGGGGAATTTAGGGGGGAATAGCCTGGACCTGCCAAAAAAACTTTTGGAAACTGTTAAAAACGTTAACATATTATAAGAGGTACCTTTTTGTTGATTTTTTTTTGCTTCCGGTAAAAGTTTGACCAACTTTCTTCTATTTTCCGGTTACATAATAAATAATAATAATCATTGTATTTTGTTTTCATTTCATTATTTTGCATGCGGCAACTTGCCGGGCAAGTGTGTAAAGAACGGCGGCAGCGCAAAAAACGGACCGGTCGTTTAAAAAAATGGAACCGTTCGTTTTTAAAAAACGGTTCGTTTTTAAAACAAACATCTGAATTTTATTTTTTTTATTTTTAATGTAACGTACCAACCAGTTTGTAAAAAACCTAAGGTTTATTATAAATTATAAAAATTTGTATAGAACACTAAAATTATTGTTATATTTATGAGGAATATATACGTATATAAAGTTAGCGCACGAAATTCGTGCGCGCACGCCTTTCTTTCTAATGCTCTGATAACCTAAAATAACAAATCTATAGAAGTAGATAGGGGGGTGGAACAGCTGTTAGGGGGATAGGGTACAAAAATCGCCTTCAAGGGAGGGGTCGGCCTGGACCGGGGTTTTAGAGGGGAGGTCCAAAATGGGCGCTAGGGGGAGGGCATAGGTGGGCAGGGGGGGGGGGGTTGGGGGGGTTATAACCCCCCCAAAATTTCGGATTTTGCTGACACCCCCCCCCTTAAATTTGGGGTACCCGGGGACACCCCCCCCCCAAAATCGCCTCCCAGAGAAAAATTTTTTAAGCGTTATAAAAGGGCTAAAAAAATTTTCCGCGCTTCGCGCGGAGTGTTTATTACCTTGTTTATGTCATATACTTCATTTTTTCTTTTATTATTCAAAAAACATTAATTAAACATTATTAACCTTTTATTACCTAACGTTTTAAACACCTGTTTTAAATGTAAAGGGATAAAAAAAACCTTAAATTTTGTAATAAACATCATCTGGAATTAAAATTTCTAGTGTATTTTAGCGCCTTAAATTAAAAATTTTCTCCCTCGGGGGGCATTCTGCCCCCCGGACCCCCCTGACAAGGGGCTCTGCCCCTTGACCCCGCTGGGGGCTCTCGCCCCCCAGACCCCCCTTCAGGATTAGTATTTACCCCCCAGACCGCCCCTCCCCCCAAATGAAATTCCGGGCACGCCAACGCCACTGTTCTGTTCATTATTAATGTTGGACGAAGAGTCTTAACCATAGGGGTGAAACATTTTTAAAGCATTTATAAGCTTGTTTTACGTTTTTTACGCGTTTTAAGCTCATTTTAAGGCAGCGCGGAAATATTGGGTACACCCCCCCCCCTCAAAATTTGGGTCTTGCCAGACACCCCCCCTAAAATTTGACCCCCCCCCCAAAATCCGAGAGGCTGCCCCCATCTATGGGGGAGGGGTACCCTGAACCGGCCCTCAGGAGGGTGGCGGTCCGGGCAGTCCAGGCTGGTCGGACACCTATGGTAACGAATGAGGAATATCGCTTTTAAGGATGGAGCGTTGGAATAATAATAAGAAGAAGAAGAAAAAGGTTTTGAATTTCAAAATTTACCCACGTTCTCTAATAATGATTGGCGCGGCGCCACGGGGCTAAATCGCCCCGTGGCGCTCCAGTACCACCCATGAAACATTCATTTTGACCTCAAAACTTAAGTTTGAAGGCAGTTAGAAGTCATTTTAAAGACATTTTTTTCTTCATTTTTCCAAAATTGGGAAGGGGTTAATCTTTTCTCCCCCCCCCCACTTCTGAGTGGGGGGAGGTTAAACCCCTCTTCTCAGAATTCGGGGAGGGGGGTTAACCCCACCCCCAACCCCCCATGCCCATGTATGACTCTTGTCTGCCCCTTGACCCCACTGAAGGCTGTCGCCCCCAGATCCTTCAATTCTGGGAGCTGCCGCCCCCAGACCACCCACCCCCCGAAATGAAACCCTATTGGGCACGCCACTGATTGATATAACAATCTTCTAAATCAATCGTTTTGTTAGTGAAATATTCCCGCTTAAAAATTTTTTCCAGTATACACACATCTTTTTGTACAAAACGAACTAGTTAAAAAACATAATTGGTGCGTTATAAAAGCATTATCATATTCATAGATGTTTTTGGTCGGGTCCGCTAGGGGGGGGGTCCACCCCCGGGTGGAAGGCCAAAATTTTTTAGGGGGGGGGTCCAGGGGGGGGCGGGCCCCCCCCGCGGTTTAGGGGGGGGGGTCCCCCGGGGCGAGATTTCAAATTTAGGGGGGGGTCAGGGGGGTCCAATTTTTCAGCAAAATTTTTTAAACTCAATAATTTAAGTGTTTTTAGGTCTAATATTGAATTTTATGTATTAAAACAGCCTATTTAGGCCTAAAAAGTGTATTTAAACACTGTTTTAAACTAAAAACCTGTGTTTTTGACAGTAAATAAAAAAATATACTTCCAAATTGGTCGGGAGGGGGGGGGGGAGGGGGGTCCAGCCTTCCAGGGGGGGGGTAGGTCGGACCGCTCTCGGAGCTTGGGGGGAGGGGGGGGGGGGGCCCCCCTGGATTTTTTCCAGGGGGGGGGTCCAAAATTTTGGCTCTAGGGGGGGGGGGGGGGTGCACCCCTCTGTCCCCCCCCCCCAAAAACATCTATGATCATATTATAACAACCAAACCAACCAAAAAACTAGATTTCCCTTGTTTGGCGGGAAGTTCATAGTAAGTAATTTATTGTAGTTTTTTTTTTAATTTTAATAGATTATGTCGTTCAATAGTCAATCATGTTAAATAAACCTACCATAGATAAATATATAAAATAATAATTCACTTTCGGTATATTAATGTTACGGTACAACATAAAAAAATAAAATAATTTCAATGTTTTTCATATTATTTCATATATACGTTTCGCTAGTGGCGTGCCCAGGATTTTATTTCGGGGGGCGGTCTGGGGGGGTGTAAATACTAACCCTGAAGGGGGGTCTGGTGGGCGGGAGCCCCCTAGTAATGGGAGGTCTGTGGACGAAAGCCCCCCAGCGGGGTCAAGGGGCGGAACCCCTTGTCAGGGGGTCCGAGGGGCAGAATGCCCCCCGGGGGAGAAAATTTTTAATTTAAGGCCCCAAAATACACTAGAAATTTTAATTCCAGATGATGTTTATTATTACAAAATTTAAGGTTTTTCTATTCCTTTACATTTAAAGAAATTTTTTGAAGTTATATAGCCACTTTTTTTGAAGTTATATAGCCATTTAAAACAGGTATTTAAAACGTTAATTTATTTGGGTAAAATTTGGTAAAAGCGGGTAAAATTTGGTGTTTTGACTGTTAATAATATGCTTTTGGAAGGCATCAGGAAAGTTTCTGTATTAATATTAAAGAAAAAATTTTTCTTTCCCAAAATTCAAAAAACGTAAGGGTCCCCTCTTACAAAAAAATCCGGCTTTGCCGGATTTCGGGGAGGGGGGGCGGCCGCCCCCCCCCTGGGCACCCCACTGCGTTTCGCAGTAATTAGCAGTTTAAAATTGCAGTCAAATTGTTGTTAATTGGCAAACTAATTTTCCCTTTAGAACTGATTAACGATAACTGTGTAAAATACGCTCCAAAAACAAAAACAATACGGTGAAAATTCGTTAAATATAAATTCACATTCACATCTTAACTTCGGATTTTCGGTTTCCATAATCTGCATCCGTGGATGTTAAAAAATGACATACGGATCCGAACACAACACAGTCCCAGTGACAATACAAAATAAAACTGCATACCTGCACAGTCGCCACCCCGATCATAAGCAAAAATAACGCCAGCCATTTTAAGCGGGTCAATTTTCTTCCCAACATGCTCACAGAAAACAAAGCGGTAGTAAGTATTTTTAATTGATAAGTAACCTAAAAAGTAAAAAAATTTAGAAAATGGCATACCGGTACGGGGGCATTCCAAAACGGGGGGGCACGGGTTCAACTTTTTTGAAACGGGGGGCAAGCAGAAGGTAAAGAAATAAAAGAGAAAAAAAGAAGAAAAAAAAGAGAAAAATAAGGGAAAAAGGACAAAAAAAGCAAAAATAAGGTAAAATAGGTCTAAAATGGCTTGAAATGCATTGAAATAGCTAAAAACTGCAAAAAAATCGCGATAATGGCGTCACCATAAGTCAAAAATGGCGCCATAATTTTAGGGTACTTTTTCATTTTTGAGGGGGGCAATAAAACGGAAGGGGGAATCCTCCAATAAAGCGGGGGGGGGGGGCATTTGGAGACCGTGCACAGGTCTCATTTACTTATTGTGATTAACATCTGCTTTTTTTATTTTTAGACAAACTCTGGTCTGGTTTGATAAATTTTATGGAAACCAAGTTATTTTTTTAATATAGTTTTTAAAATAGACATTAATACATCATAATATTATATAATTATAAGAAACGAACCGTTTTTCTATCGGCAAAAATTGACACCATGTTTATACTGCAACAAAAGTATAAATCTGTCAATATCCGCGGTTTAAAAAAAGGTTTCCAACATCATGCTCAACTCAAACAATAAGAAACATCTAAGCTGAATGATAAAAGTAGTGGTATTTTGTGCGGTAGCTACTCACCTAGCTGATATTTTCTGGACATACCGGGATCTCGTAGCTTTCGGCACCATGCCTTGCTTAACTATACCTCGCACCCTTTTTCTTTCTTTAATACAAACGCAGAAAAATGGCTAAATCGATCGAAATTTTTTATGGGGCAAAAATCTGGAAATTTCCCAGATTTCTACCTATTGTCATACGATTGAACGATTCGCCAGTTTTTTTTTTTTGTGTAAAAGCATTAGTTTTTTCTGCCACCTCTTGCTATTGCAAAATATTGAGTCGTGGGCAGCACACATAGAAATGACTCCAGGCGGACTAGAATAAAAAATAACGTCACCGAAAGCTAAAAACTGCCACTATACTATACTAACGAATGAATAGGTATATATAAAATTAATTATTATCTGTTATTATGGCGGTGGGTTGGGTATGTATTATACCGTCATATTTATAGCAATGTTGTTTCCATACACCGACTAATTTACATTAAATTTTAAATGAAAAAATACCCAAAAAAGGGTATATAAAAACTACCTGATATGTTGCCGCATCCAAGTACTTCAACGCGAAAAAGAGCAAATTATTTTGTATTACGTAGAGAAAGGCTGGGACGCCCACTTTTAATGTTTCCAACTGCTTCTGGAATATCTCTACTCGTATTACCCGTACAAAATTGGCTGCGTTAAAACCTAAAAATAAACATCAATATGGATTTTGGCTTTCTTAACAATAAAGAAGAATCATAAGAAAAAAAACAGTTTATATTGCTGTAGAATAAAACCTTTGCACTGTCTGAAAATGCCTTCCTGCTATATTAGTGGCCATAGATGAACACGGTCAAAAAGCTAGGGGGTTTACGGGTAATGAAATTTCAAAATCAAGGAGGGGGTCCTAGGGGAGGGGGGTTTGGGCACGGGGGGTGGGGGGGGTTTAACCCCCCCCCCCCGAATTCTGAGAAGGGGGTAACCCTCCCGCTAGAAGTGGGGGGGAGAAAAGGTTAACCCCCCCCCCCCAATTTTGAAAAAATGAAGAAAAAAATGTCTTTAAATAGTTTAACTGCCTCAAACTTAAGTTTTGAGGTCAAAATGAATGTTTTAAGCAGAAAAAGCTCAAAAATTCAATAAAAAAGAGCTTTTTGACCTAAAATTAGCGGGTTTTTTTTCCCTTTTTTCTCTTTTTTTTCTTTTTTTTCTTCCCCCCCCTTCCCCCCCCAACCCCCCACCCTCGGGGTGAATTCCCCTAGACCCAAGATTCAAGAAAAAAATTTTATTTTTTTATAGAGATAGATTTTTATATTTTTTTTTTTTTTTTTTTTTTTTTTTTTTTTGTTTTTTTTTTGGGGGGGGCCCCAAGGAGAAGATTTGGGGTTTTGAGAGAAAAATTTTAGGAAGAATAGCCCAAAATTTCTTTTATAGAAAAAATATATTTATTTATTTTTGTATTGATGTTATTTAGTAGTATATATTTTTTATATGATATAAGGGTTGGGAGGGGGGGAATAGGGGGGGGGGGAGAGAATATATTTTTTTTTTGGGTGTTTTAATATTTTATATTTAGAAAAGGAAACCCGTAATTTTAGGTCAAAAAGCTCTTTTTATGAATTTTTGAGCTTTTTACTGTTTAAAACATTCCATTTTACCTCAAAACTTAAGTTTGGAGGCAGTTAGAAGTCATTTTAAAGACATTTTTTTCTTAATTTTTCCAAAATTGGGGGGAAGGGGTTAACCTTTTCTCCCCCCACTTCTGAGTGGGGGGGGGGGTTAAATCCCCTTTCTCAGAATTTTTTGGGGGGGGGGGGGGGTTAAAACTCCCCCCCAACCCCCCCGTGCCCATGTATGGACCCCCCTACCCCTAGGACCCCCTCCTTGATTTTGAAATTTCATTTACCCGGGGTAAACACCCCCCCTAGCTTTTTGACCGTGTTCATCTATGGCCACTAATATAGCAGGAAGGCATTTTCAGACAGTGCAAAGGTTTTATTCTACAGCAATATAAACTGTTTTTTTTCTTATGATTCTTCTTTATTGTTAAGAAAGCCAAAATCCATATTGATGTTTATTTTTAGGTTTTAACGCAGCCAATTTTGTACGGGTAATACGAGTAGAGATATTCCAGAAGCAGTTGGAAACATTAAAAGTGGGCGTCCCAGCCTTTCTCTACGTAATACAAAATAATTTGCTCTTTTTCGCGTTGAAGTACTTGGATGCGGCAACATATCAGGTAGTTTTTATATACCCTTTTTTGGGTATTTTTTCATTTAAAATTTAATGTAAATTAGTCGGTGTATGGAAACAACATTGCTATAAATATGACGGTATAATACATACCCAACCCACCGCCATAATAACAGATAATAATTAATTTTATATATACCTATTCATTCGTTAGTATAGTATAGTGGCAGTTTTTAGCTTTCGGTGACGTTATTTTTTATTCTAGTCCGCCTGGAGTCATTTCTATGTGTGCTGCCCACGACTCAATATTTTGCAATAGCAAGAGGTGGCAGAAAAAACTAATGCTTTTACAAAAAAAAAAAAAAATGGGGAAACGTTAAATCGTATGACAATATGTATAAATCTGGGAAATTTCCAGATTTTTGCCCCATAAAAAATTTCGATCGATTTAGCCATTTTTCTGCGTTTGTATTAAAGAAAGAAAAAGGGTGCGAGGTATAGTTAAGCAAGGCATGGTGCCGAAAGCTACGAGATCCCGGTATGTCCAGAAAATATCAGCTTGGTGAGTAGCTACCGCACAAAATACCACTACTTTTATCATTCAGCTTAGATGTTTCTTATTGTTTGAGTTGAGCATGATGTTGGAAACCTTTTTTTAAACCGCGGATATTGACAGATTTATACTTTTGTTGCAGTATAAACATGGTGTCAAAATTTTTGCCGATTAGAAAAACGGTTCGTTTCTTATAATTATATAATATTATGATGTATTAATGTCTATTTTAAAAACTATATTAAAAAAATAACTTGGTTTCCATAAAATTTATCAAACCAGGACCAGAGTGTTGTCTAAAAATAAAAAAAGCAGATGTTAATCACAATAAGTAAATGTCAGACCTGTGCACGGTCTGCAAATGCCTTCCTGCTATATTAATGGCCATAGATGAACACGGTCAAAAAGCTAGGGGGGTGTTTACCCCGGGTAAATGAAATTTCAAAATCAAGGAGGGGGTCCTAGGGGGAGGGGGGTCCATACATGGGCACGGGGGGGTTGGGGGGGGAGTTTTAACCCCCCCCCCGAATTCTGAGACGGGGGGTTTAACCCCTCCCCCACTCAGAAGTGGGGGGAGAAAAGGTTAACCCCCCCCCCAATTTTGGAAAAATGAAGAAAAAAATGTCTTTAAAATGACTTCTAACTGCCTCCAAACTTAAGTTTTGAGGTCAAAATGAATGTTTTAAGCAATAAAAAGCTCAAAAATTCAATAAAAAGAGCTTTTTGACCTAAAATTAGCGGGTTTTTTTTACCTATTTTTTCTTTGAAATCGATAAACGATATGGGTAAAATGCACTCCAGAAAAAAAAGATATTGGTATTTTGCGTTTCTCGGATTTTAACCCCCCCCCCTAATTTGGGGTTAACCCCCCACTCCGGACCAATTTGCCCATGTAGTATTACATATAAAAAATATAGTACTAACTTTGAAATAACATTAGCAATACAAAAGATAAATAGCGAGATATATGTATGTATGTGATACTATAGAAAGTGACCGCTGAGCGAAGCGAAGCGGAACAAATTTTTGGTTTTTGGCGGTGCATTGGGGTACTTAAATTATCTTAAAGTTTTCGCTAGAAAATTTTGAATTTTTAGTCTCTGAAAACCCCCAAATTTTACTGTCTCGCGACCATGTCGTGGGGGGGCCTCTCGCCCCCCCCCCCGCCCAAAAAAAAAACAAAGGAGAAAAAAAAGGAAAAGAAAAAAGGGACAAAAAAAGCAAAATTAAGGTAAAAATAGGTCTAAAATGGCTTAAAATGCATTGAAATAGAAGCTGCAAAAAATTTGCGATGATGGCGTCATTATAGGTAAAAAATGGCGCATTGTTTTTTGGGTACTTTTTCATTTTTGGGCGGAGGGGGGCGGTAAATCCTCCAATAAAGCGGGGGGCGGCAAATCTTCCAATAAAGCGGGGGGTGCATTTCCAGAGAGTTCACAGGTCTGCATATACAGTCAGACCTGTGCACTGCCCCCCCCCCCCGGGGCTAAAACAGGGGGGGCAATTCTAAAATGGGGGGCACGGGGGGGGGGGGGCAATTTTTTTTAAACAGGGGGGGGGGGCAATAAAACGGGGGGCAAGCAGGGGGAAAGAAAAAAAAGAGAAAAAAAAGGAGAAAAAAGAGAAAAAAAGAAGGGAAAAGGGAAAAAAAGGGACAAAAAAAGCGAAAATAAGGTAAAAATAGGTCTAAAATGGCTTAAAATAAATTGAAATAGGCTAAAAACTGCAAAAAATTCGCGATGATGGCGTCATCATAGGTCAAAAATGGCGTCATAATTTTAGGTTACTTTTTCATTTTTTTGGCAAGGGGGAGGCAATAAAACGGGGGGGGGGCAATAAAACGGGAGGGCAAATCCTCCAATAAAACGGGGGGGGGGCATTTCCAGACCGTGCACAGGTCTGTACAATACAACCAATAAAAAGTTTTTTAAGCAGAACTGTGCACTGTACTGTCCCCTTTTCTTCTTTCCGGAGGGTTTTATTAGGGGGATACAAAAAGGAAGAGAGCACGGGCCCTCATGATTGGGTCCATGTTGGGTCCATGGTCCATGGGAATTACTGTTAGCCGAAACAAGAGAAATTTTTATGTGTTATAAAACGACTAAAAAAAATTTAATTGACAATTTAGAGTTAATTGACAATTTATCTTAGTTTTTCGATTACAAATCGATTATCCCGTTCAGTAGTTAAGGTATACAGTTTAATAAAACTACTATAAACACTATTATCCTTTAATTAACGTTTTAAACACATGTTTTAAATGTGTAGGTATAAGAAACCTTAAATTTTGTAATAAGTATCATGATCATCTGGAATTAAAATTTCAAGCGTATTTTAGCGCCTTAAATTAAAAATTTTCTCCCCCTGGGGGCATTCTGCCCCCCGGACCCCCCTGACAAGGGGCTCCGCCCCTTGTCCCCGCTGGAGAGCTCTCGCCCCCAGACCCCCCATATTTGGGGGGCTGCCGCCCTCCAGACCCCCGTTCAGGGTTAGTAGGGTAGGGCCCCAGACCGCCCCCCCCCCAAATGAAATCCTGGGCAAGCCACTGCAAAAGGGGGGTCTGTCTAACCCCAAATTTTTCCCTTTGCCGACCTAAATAAGGTGTGTAGACCCCCCCCCTGGCTACGCCCATGTATGTATATAATCTTTAATTAAATTTAAGATTATGGATTAAAAAGTTTGTGATTCTTGACTTTATAATCAAGACAATAATATTATTATTCTATTATTACGTAATTATTAAAAAAAACTATGATTTCTAATCTAAGTATAAGAATATATAAACACATTATAAATAAAAGAATTAAAAAATACAATTTGTAAGTTGCAATAAGGTCTTATTTCAATTTTACACAGTTTTAAAGCATTTATAAGCTTGTTTTACGTTTTTTTACGCGTTTTAAGCCCATTTTAAGGCAGCGCGGAAATATTGGGTACACTCCCCCTCAAAATTTGGGTCTTGCCGGACACCCCCCCCCCCCTAAAATTTGACCCCTCTCCCTATACCTCCCAAATCCGAGAGGCTGCCCACCTATGTCCACCACACCACCCCCCCCCCTAGCCTCGAAATTTTGGACCCCCTCCCCATAGACGAAAATCTAGGGCCCCCTCCCTCCCTCTCCCCAAATTTCCGAATTTTTTACCCCTGACCCTCCTCTAGAATTTGAAATCTGACCCCTCCCTTCCCCTCGGGAAAATTTTAGGTACTTTTTATACTAAATTTTCTTCAAAAAACGTGACTTTTTAACACATATTCAAGTTTTTACACCCTTTTTACAACAGTATATCGGTTTTTATTCAATAAAACGTAGTATTATCCTATAAAAAGAACAATTATTAAAGTCATTGTGGTTTAAAACTGATTTGCTTTGGACACCGGACCCCACCTGACCCCTCTCTGGATTTCAAAATTTCGCACCCCAGGTCGACCCCCCCCCCGTAAAAAGCTAGGGGGTCAGGACCCCCCCTTCCCACTGGGCTGGGACCCCCCTCTTAAAATTCAAAATTCGATTTACCCCGGTTAACCACCCAACCCACCTATGTTAATGGACCATTCACACCTATGGGGGACACCCCCCAGACCCCCCGTCCGACGCTAGGCGTCGGCTGGTGCCGCTACGCGGCGCAGAGAGCGGCACTTCGCGCCGCTTCTGTGGCACTTATCCCCCCTCCCAGACTTCCCCCCCCCGACTTCACTGGCGTAGCCAGGATTTCATTTCCGGCCGAAATGAAATCCTGGCTACGCCACTGTTCTAAATGGAATATATTCTTTGCGTTTGTTTATAAGATACATTGCATAGCTTTAAACAACTTGTTAAAATTGACAACTAAACGGAAGAACTTTATGCACATTGACCATATAAGATGAAACTCGCCAACAATTAAATGCTTTAAAAATAACAAAATTTATTGTTTAGATTACATTGTTTTTATAAGAATATTGTGCAAAACACCAGAATTTACCTACATTATTATTGTATTGTAAACAAACGCCAGCTTAATTTTAAAGGTCAAAATGAATGTTTTAAGCAATAAAAATCTCAAAAATGTTATATACCTAATAAAAAAGCTTTGTGACGTAAAATTAGTTTTTTTATTTACTTTTTTCTTCAAAATCAAAAAACAATATAGGTAAAGTAAAGTTTACTACTGAAAAAAAAACTATTTGTGTTAAATGCGTTCTTTGGATTTACGCCCACTTTTTTTCCCTTTAAATCCAGGGTGTACGCTCATCCCCCTCCTTAGCACCAGACTAATTTTTAGTACATCAAAAAATATAAAATATGTCAAAATGAAAAAAATTAAAAAAAATAAAAGAGGAAAACTAGCAAGAATTTTGCCAAATCAGTACAAAAATGGATTAACAATTTTGAAAAAAAGGTCGAAAACTTAATAAAAATAAATAGCCACTAAACATTTAGGGTTTTTTTAACTTTGACTACTTTTTTTAAAGTGCTTAATTCTTTTAACTTTTGTTAATTTTTTTTTTCAAAAAAATATACCTTCATCTTTGAAGATTACCACCATGCAGGTTACAAATTTAATAATTTCACTGACAAAAACCGCAGACGAAGACAAATAACGAGGTCCTTCAGTTGCGACTGTTTGAGAATAACGCAAAGTTAGCACCAGAGCTGTACTTTGAACAATCAACACGATTAAAGAAATATACTTCATGTTGTTGGCCATTGTGGTTTGGATAAAAGAAGGCTTTGGTTTTTGGAGGTTAATTTTGGATGATAGAGCAGATGATTTATTGTGAACGGGAAGCATTTCCTTCAGAAAAATGATTCCTTTTAACAACGAAAGCACAAGGTGGCTCTTGTTGTGCGTGTGATCCTGAATGCCTTCTATACCTAAATTCGCGCTTCGAATTTTTTACACATTTAGCGTCGTAATATTCGTTCATTATTAGCCTATTATAGCTTTTCAGCTTAACAAACACGCTTTTCGCGAAGCTGTTACGCTCTTTTACGTTTATCGCTACGGTGGAAACGCCCACGCAAAAGCTGCCTTTCTTTGCCTTGCTCTTGTTTGGTTTTGTAAAAAAATTCTTGTCCAGTGTTAATGTGCTTATGATTTCAATGGCATAAACACCTATATTTTTGGATAGTCGTCGTTTCACGGGAGGAGTGGTAGTAAGAAAGGCGCTAGGAAA
>JASAMX010015126.1:0-25870 GCA_030248175.1 Microlaimidae sp. YZB2_3
ATCAGTAGCCGAGTGGTTAGTACGTCGCGCTCAGATCCTCGGATCCCGTGGGTTCGTGTAGTCCCTTGAAACTATATTTTTAACGTAGAAAAAACATTTTTTTTTATTTTTTAGTTTTTTAATTTAAAAAAATGTTTTATTATTTAGATGCTTAATAGAAAATGAAAAATAGAATATTTTTGGTAATAAACTTTATTAATGTTTTGTATTTTTGACATGTATTTTATTGATGTTATTTGAATGATTGTGGACGATACATTTTTTACAGAAAAATGAATGTCAGAAATTGAATCAGCAGGTCAAACTACGTATAGTAGATGTACTCCAAGATCTGTCGTCAAAAAAAAACTGAAGTTCTACCTTACGTACTGATTTAAAAGAAGATTTAAAAAATGTGGTTAAACAAAACTGATAAAAATGAGACAAAATTTTTTCACGTGGGTGTAAGCAATAAAACCGCAAATACCTAAGTAATTAAAAGATTTAGAAATAGTTTCTGATAAAAAAAGACATTTAAAAAATTAAATGATTTGAATAGAATATGTAAATGTTAAAACAGATAATACAAATTTTAGAAATAAAAATTACGATAAAAAACTCTTAAGTAACTGTTTTATAATATAAAAAGTTATATTTAAAAATAATTACGATAATTCAGATAATTATAAACATCAAAATTTTATCCTCCATACGGACCCCAGTCTTTGAAATTCCGCGGATTGTCCTTGACGAAATTGTGATATGTAACAATGCGTGACACGGAAGAAGGTTTATTTTAAAGTAATATATACTGCGGCAGTTAAACAGTTTTTCATCAATCTATAAACATCTATTCACATTGTTAAAGTAAAGGCGTTTGTATTTGTTATTTAACACCGGTACCACTTTGGTTTTGTAAACGTATTGATTAATATACATAAATAATGCAAACACGAAATCCAATTATACGTAACATTACAGTAACAAAACAGCAAATCAAAACAGATTTATTTGGTTGAAGTAATGTTTCTACCCACTATTAAAACATTATTTTAATAGTGACAATCTAACAGGTCCAATATTGATTTTTCTACCATAATCAATGCAAAAGGATTATAATAATATAATACAGGTGGCAGGAGGTAAAGATAGGCGGTATTAAATCATCTAATTAAAACATTTTGAAACTGTCCACACTTTAATAAAATTTGAGTGTAAATAGAAAGTTCCTAGAATTAGGGCCGTTCCAGGATTAAAAATGTTAAAAAGAGATTTTTAAAGGGTTTTAAAAAACAATTTGGGGGTATTCCAGACACCATCTCTAAATTTGGGGGGTCCCAATACTAAAAACGCTAAAAATGGGGTATTTAAGGTATGCTTCAAAAATGTTTTCTGAGATATTAATGAAACCAGGGAAAAGGGATGGTTTGATAGGTTAGATTAAATTTTTAAATAATGAGTGATGGCAAAATGCAACACGAAAAACCATGAGCTACAAAATAATGCATTTTGTCGAATTTTTACCAATCTCCCCTGAATGTGGGTTCGACCTTCTCCCACTCGGAACTCACAACTGTACGGTTTTGAGTTATTCAAAACCAACAACAAAAAACAACGCAACCGTTTGAGGAAATAAAAATTCAACTAAAACAAACATAAATTGTAGTAAACTGCGGCCATTGCTCAGATATTTGTAAATAGGTGTGCGACATATTTGTAGCATGCTAAGCATTGTTATAAATGTCAGAAAACAATAGACATTTTTTAATATGAATATCGAAACAAATAAGTTACTATTAATTTGTCAAGTTGGTTTTTTACAGCCACGGGGAGTAATTCTTGCCACGATCAAACTCTTTCTTCTACGTTTTTTAATCTTTTGTTTTAAAGGTAAACCCAACGTGGCTGCAAAAGTTGTTCGTTGGATTAAAAAATGCCCCCCGTTAAGTAACCACTCAAATCACGAGAATTTAACGTCACTTATCAGCCAATTAGATTCCATTTAATACGAAATATTTGTTTATATATGTTTTTGAACTTCATTATCCGATTGTGTGTGACGCAGTCGGTTAAGGCGTAGTGTTAAGGTGAGGAGGTCGAACCCTCATAAAACCAAATTTTAATTTTCAGTTTAATTTTTTTAGATTTTTAAATTTTAAATTACATTTATATAAATTAAAAACAACAACATGATTTATTTCCTGCTTTTTTTCAATTTGTCGAATTTTTTGTCGTTTGGATATTCTAAAATATAATACTAATAATTCAGAAATAATTTTTATGCAAGTAAAAAAAAAACACGTAATTTTTGCCATGTTCTCTGCAATTGGTTTACTACTGAACGCTTTGCAGTAAAAACTATCAAGAGAAACCTTAACAATTGATTTATAAATTATAATTTGCACGGACGCATTAAATTTTCTAAAAATTGTTAATCTTGTGTGAACAAAAAATTTCTCCGCATAAAAGCCATGTGGGAGTGTCTAAATTAGTAACGTGAGAACACTGTTGGAGCTACGTTTGGTTTACCTTTAGTAACATTTTTTCACAAACAAGTTTCTGTCAATTTATTTTTTAACTCTTTGGTAAAAAGCAAAAAAAACAACAAAAAACCATCAGTATAAAATCAAAGCTAGTTTCAAAAATATTAAAGCAACTAAACGGTAGTAATAATTTTTCACGTCTGCACTGCAGTAAACTAAAATTAAATCAAAAATTTGTAATGAAGACAAAAACTTTCTTTAGCTACCAACCCGTTATACAAATTCACTGATCTCCTGCTTTCTTCCTGCCAGGGGAATTATATTCATAGATGTTTTTGAAAAAAATTGGCAGGGGGTCGAGCTCAACATCCCTGTTGTAAATTCAAAATGTTGTGATTCTCTACTCTTTCTAGAAAATATAATTATTAAATTATTTCTCTATAAAAATTTCTAAAATTAAAAATTTCTGGCCTGGATTTAATCTTCTAATGAAAGTCTCTGTAATAAAAAAGTGAAAGGTCCAGAGATTCTTTTTGGCATTTTAGAAAGCCTTTTAAACGGGGATAGCTATCCCATTGCATGTAAATTTTGAGATACCGGAAAACGACATCTTATAATGAATAAAAAGACGGTCGATAAAACTTTTATTGAGTACATTAAAACGTGACGTTTCGATTGTTTCAAACAATCATCATCAGACGAAGTAGACAACTAAAGCAAAAATAGAGTTTTAAAACTACAATTAAATTATATATAGATACATAATGGGCAAAACTAAAATAATACTATGCAAAGCAAAGCAAAAATTATGAAAGTTAGTGCATTTGGCTAAAACTAAATATTAAGCAAAAATTGTGAAAGTTAAGGAAAGTCTTCTCATAAATCAAGCTAGGCTGGTCCTCAACAAAATAATTTCTTCTTTGCCCCTCTGTTTGTTTTAACACTTTCTGGTCTGTCTAAAATTATTTTTTTTTGAGTTTGTTTTAACAAAAATTTTTTGTGGTTCCTTTTGTATTTTAAAATGTTTTTGTTTGGTTGTTTTTTACTTAGCTTTTGCCCCAAGTTTTAACGTCTGTTTTTTATTTTACTTCTTCGTTTTCCACCTTTTGTGTTACTTTTACCTTTTGCTACCCGTCTTATTAGTAATTATCCCTTAATTCTATTTTTTCATGTCAGCTCTCTTTCCGTTGTGTGTTTTAACGAAAAATTTTATACAAAGTTCGTGTGTTTTTAATGTAATCAACTTAATTTTCTTTTTATCAAGTTTTTCTTGGTTTGTTTTATACTTTTTAATCGTGTATTTTATCGTAATTTTTATTTCTAAAATTTGTATTATCTGTTTTAACATTTACATATTCTATTCAAATCATTTAATTTTTTAAATGTCTTTTTTATCAAAAACTATTTCTAAATCTTTTAATTACTTAGGTATTTGCGGTTTTATTGCTTACACCCACGTGAAAAAATTTTGTCTCATTTTTATCAGTTTTGTTTAACCACATTTTTTAAATCTTCTTTTAAACCAGTACGTAAGGTAGAACTTCAGTTTTTTTTTTTGACGACAGATCTTTTTGAATTACATCTTACTATACGTAGTTTGACCTGCTGATTCAATTTCTGACATTCATTTTTCTGTAAAAAATGTTATCGTCCACAATCATCAAATAACATCAATAAAATACATGTCAAAAATACAAAACATTAATAAAGTTTATTACCAAAAATATTCTATTTTTTCATTTTCTATTAAGCGTATCTTAAATAATAAAACATTTTTTTAAATTAAAAAACTAAAAAATAAAAAAAAAATGTTTTTTCTACGTTAAAAATATGGTCGAGGGACTACTCGAACCCACGGATCCGAGGATCTGAGCGCGACGTACTAACCACTCGGCTACTGGGTCCTCGGGGATTTTCAATTAAAAGGAGCTTTTAAAGCAATGGTTCAAAATGTAGTTTCTCGGCGTCAATTAAAATAAAATTAAACGAAAATTAAAAAAAATTGATTCGTTATTTTTAGGCTTTTACCATTTTTTTTTATTATAAACGATTAAAAAAGGACTTCAGGATTTTTTTACTATATATTTTTGTAAAAAAAGTCTTTTTTGCAATTTAAAAAAAATCCTGAGATCATTTTGAACCCAAACCACCTCTGAAAGTTGCCCCCTACATTACCCTAATTTATTATAAAATTTCGCCCAAAAATAACGAATCAATTTTTTTTAAAAGGCCTTATTGTGGTTTTCAGAGGTAGAATCCATGGACATCTGTTGCGAACTGGACAAATTTTTCGGTGATGTTTTTATAACCACTGGATAGCACAGATTCTTAACTTTTTATAGCACCCCACTTTTATGGCCCAAAAAATAATATTTATAATGATATGCGACTTGTAGTCCAAGTGGTCAAAACTGTGAAGTTCTACCTTAAGTATCCAAAAATTCTAGCGTCCTTTTGCACAATAATTAACTTTCAATAAAAAGTATAATATTTAGTTTTAGCCAAATATACTAACTTTCATAATTTTTGCTTTGCTTTCCATAGTATTGTTTTATTTTTACCCATCATGTACTATATATAATTTAATAGTAGTTTTAAAACTCTATTTTTGCTTTAGTTGTCTACTTCGTCTGATGATGATTGTTTGAAACAATCGAAACGTCACGTTTTAATGTACTCAATAAAAGTTTTATTGACCGTCTTTTTATTTATTATAAGCTAACCCATTTTTTAGTTAGCCCACCTAAAAACACAATTAATTAAATTGTAAAAGCTAAAACATCTTTCAATTTCTTTCAATTTCAACAGCAAAACAAATTAGTTTATCCGGTGGTGCTCCACGAAATAAAAAAAAAAACGGCATAACAGATTTTTCCAACAACCTGTAGAATTTAAAACAATAATTAAAATGAGGAATATTTCTGTAATCGTTTAAGGCTATGTTTTATGTTGCCGAGCCGTTTTTGTATGCAAATTTTCTAGCAGCCAAAAAACTTCGCATAATTATTTAAATTATAAAACGTAAGGTAAGGGGGGGGTGAAAATCCCACTGATTTATGGCACATTTTCGTTTAGCGACGGGAAAACCACCAAGTTAGCCAGTAAATTTGAACCTTTACCATTTTGATCATATAAATCCTTAAAGGTGTGGTGCGGAGCCAAATTTTTTGTCTTCGATTTCGATAATTTTTTGTGAAAACCTTACCTCTGCCCTCAATAATCCACAAAATTTTTTCAACGAAATAACTCCAGTGGTTACGGAGTTATGACCATAGGTTGGCAGGGGGGGGGGGTTGATGGGTTATACCCTCCAAAAATTCCGACTATAGCCGACACCCCCCAACATTTGGTGGTAGTTGGTACCCCGGATACCCCCCTAAAATTTGGGGGGTCCCAGTACTAAAAACGCTAAAAATGGGGTATTTGAATTTTGAGGTATACCTTAAAAATTTTTTTGGGACACCCCCCACAAATTTCGAGGGTCGGGTATACCCCCCAAAAATGGCGCCTTTCTACAATTTGGTACGTGACGGATTGCTTAATAGGTATAACTTTTTAAGTTACAAATTAAACACTAAGAGAAAACGGCTACTTTCTACTTTAATTTGATACCTTGATCGTTAAAATTGGTACAGTATTTGTCGAGATATTGCGTTTCTCGTACAAAAAACCCTTGATTTTTTCGTCAAAAACACGAAGTGAAGGAAAAAAGATTGGGCAAACTTTACAAAATGTCTTCCGTCGTTTCGTGTTTTTAACGAAAAATGGCGGGTTGTTTGTATGAGAAACGAAATATCTCAACAAATACTGCACCAATCTTAACGATAAAGATATCAAACTAAAGTAGAAAATAGCCGCTTTCCTTGAGTGCATAATTTGTAACTTAAATCGTTATACCTATTGAGCAATCTTTCACGTACAGAATTGTAGAAAAACGCCATTTTTTTGGGGTCATAACTCTTAAACCACTGGAGATATTTTTTTGAAAAAAATTTTGTGGGCTATTGGGGGCAGGGCATATATGGGCACGGGGAGGGTGGAGTTGGGAGGGGTTAACCCCCCCCAAATTTTGAGAAGGGGGGTTTAACCCCCCCCACTTCTGAGTGGGAGGGGATTTCACAGAGCCTGGATTTCACAAAAAAGGAATTTAGAGACCTTTCAGATCATACATGGGCACGGGGAGGGTTGGGGGCGGTTAACCTCCCCAAATTCTGAGAAGGGAAGTTGGGGGGGGGGAGAAAAAGTTAACCCCCCAATTTTGAAAAAATGAAGAAAAAAAGTGTTTAAAATGACTTCTAACTGCCTCCAAACATAAGTTTTGAGGTCAAAATGAATGTTTTAAGCATAGGTGGGCAGCCTCTCGGATTTTGGAGGGTATAAGGGGGGGGGTGAAATTTTAGCGGGGGTGTCTGCAAGACCCAAATTTTGAGGGGGGGGGGGGTGTACCCAATATTTCCGCGCTGCCTTAAAATGGGCTTAAAACACGTAAAAAACGTAAAACAAGCTTATAAATACTTTAAAACTGTGTAAAATTAAAATAAAACCTTATTGCAACTTATAAATTTTATTTTTTAATTCTTTTAATAATAATGTGTTTATATATTCTTAGAATTATATTAGAAATCATAGTTTTTTTTTAATAATTACGTAATAATAGAATAGTAATTATATTGTCTTGATTATAAAGTAAAGCATCACTTTTTAATCTATAATCTTATATTTGATTAAAAGTTATATACATACATGGGCGTAGCCAGGGGGCCTAGACCTCTCTTTTGGGTCGGCAAAGGGAAAAATTTGGAGTTCAACCCCCCTTTTAGGTTGCCAAGGATAAAAATTTTGCGGGGTCTAGAACAGTGGCGTGCCTAGAATATCATTTGGGGAGAGGGGCGGTCTGGGAGGGGGTAAATACTAATCCTGAAGGGGAGTCTGGGAGGCGGCAGCCCCCAGTAATGGGGGGTCTGGAGGGCGAGAGCCCCCCAGCGGGGTCAAGGGGCACAGCCCCTTGTCAGGGGTTTGGGGGGCAGAATGCCCCCCGAGGGAGAAAATTTTTAATTTAAGGCGCTAAAATACACTAGAAATTTTAATTCCAGATGATGTTTATTACAAAATTTAAGGTTTTTTATCCCTTTACATTTAAAACAGGTGTTTAAAACGTTAGGTAATAAAAGGTTAATAATGTTTAATTAATGTTTTTTGAATTATAAAAAAAATGAAGTATATGACATAAACAAGGTAATAAACACTCCGCGCAAAGCGCGGAAAATTTTTTTAGCCCTTTTATAACGCTTAAAAATTTTTCTCTGGGAGGCGAATTTGGGGGGGGGTGTCCCCGGGTACCCCAAATTTAAGGGGGGGTGTCAGCAGATCCGAAATTTTGGGGGGTATAACCCCCCAACCCCCCCCCCCCTTCTGCCCACCTATGGTTTTAAGCAATAAAAAGCTCAAAAATGCAATAAAAAGGGCTTTTTGACCTTAAATCAGCGTTTTTTATCTATTTTTCCTTCAAAATCGAAAAACGATATGGGTAAAATGCACTCCAGAAAAAAAAACGATATGGGTATTTTGAGTTTCTCAGATTTTGGGGTTTAACCCTCCCCCACTCCGGACCAACTTGCCCATGTATGGGGCAGGGTTAAGGTTTTCACAAAAAAATATGAAAATCGAAGACAAAAAATTGACTACGCACCGCACCGTTAAGGCATAAGAAAGAAAACCTTGAAAAACTACTTAATTTACGGTCATTCCTTTCCATCAAAACGTCTGTCGCTCTGAATCCTCTGCTTAAAAAAACCAAACCGTCTTATGTCCCACTTAGCCGATTATTGCATTTGATCAGATACCGTCTGAAGTGTCTCTCCTCTTCCAGCGGTGTCAAGGTCACGTAGCACGGTTTCATACTTCTTCTACTACTACAACTACTGTCATTATCATCATTACCGGTAATCGATAATTCGTCGCCGAAACGGCAGTTAGGCCCCGCCTCGCTGCGCAGGCCCGACCGATCCTCAGTTCGTCTGTCCGTTCGTTCGTCCTCAATCCCGCGGTCGGTTTCTTTTTTTTGGGCCGGACCGGTGCCCTTGCTTCTCTTCTCTGGCGGGGAGCGGCTACAGTTTGCGTCGCTTTTCCGCCGGAGCGGCGCTGCCATCGTCGGCGTTTCGCTCCTTTGATTGGTCGACTGCGGGCCGCACTCTTCCCGATTGGTCGTCAGCGGGCGGCGCTTCTTCTGATCGGCCGACGACTGACGGCCCATTTGTTGAATGGCGGACGGTGCGGGCTGTTCCGTTTCTTCAAGTATAACAAGATCATTTGTGGCATTGCTTGAGACTGGGCCTTCAAGCGATGGAGGTGTACTGAAAACAGGTGTCTGTTTTAACTAGGTGCGCGCGGAGCCGAAAATAAACTTTGCACTTAACCCTTGGAATTTAAATAACATTTGGGATTTAGTTTTTTTTTGAAATTTATCAGTATTAAAGTTCATACCAAATAAATTTTAGAAAAATTCGCTACGTACATTGACGTTTACGCTTGAAAAAAACTTAAATTTGAACATTTTGTGCTTGATATATGTGTATAATAATTAAGCTTCAAGCCACGTGAAAAGAGAGACAGCTTTTTGTACAATGCCTGAAAAAACCTCTCAAATTTTTAATTAATTACTTATGAGTGGGTGAGGGTGCGTGACGTTCGTTGTAGTAACGGAACGACCAACAAGTAGCAGTCATCTTTAATACAAACTATCGAGACGATATAACAAAAACAACAGTAGTGAGATGTGACAATTTTTACCTGAAACACCATCATGGTTTTGCACTGGTTATGCCTTTTTTGATCAAGCACGCAGAAGTAAAAACTACGATAAAATAAAAACACTCCAAATTTTAGATAAAAAACTCTTTTTCTTAATAATAATAAGTTTGAAATATTGGCAACATTAGGCGGGCATTCGGAAAAATACTACAGTTTGCTGCACCAAAATTGAGAATTTTAAAAAACCAGGCGTAAAAAAAACGCAATGTTAGCATAGTTTTAAAAGCACTAGTGTCTTTTAAATTTTTTTTCTGACTGTATTATAACTTATTACTTGGATGAAAATTATGCATGCAATGAAATTTACACCTCCACCTGCCAAGACCGTTTGATTTTGCAATGACAAAATAACAAGTTATAGTATATAATTGATAATAACAATAAAATTTTACTAATGAAAGATAATCGTTTTAAAAGAAATAAAATATTACAATTTAAAATAAGTATCAAAATTTAAAATATATATGTTAAAATCAAAATCATAGAAATTTACCCAAATAAATCTAAAGATGGGTTATAGTCCGAATTTTGTAGGTCATTGGAGGGCGTTTCGTCCTCTGACATAGTGGAATTGCTTGCCAGACTGGAGACGGGAGAAGGCGCCCCACTAAACAAAACGTAAATTGAGGAAAAGTTTTTATTTAAAAACAAATATTTTTCATACAATGGCTTTATTTGGCAAGATTTTCTGAAAATGGCACTGTAATGTATACCACTGAATCTTGTTGCAAAATAATCTCACTGGTTATTTAAACTTAATTTGCAGATCAAATAAATTGACCGCTTATTAAAGCTTAGTTTGTAAATTTACAATAATATTCTGATAATCATGTATACGTGTATAAACACATCGCAGTTAAACCACTTTTCTTTTCATTCAACATGTAAATATAGCAAGTGTCGCAGCATTTCTTCCCCCCCCCCGGAAAGACTATCCCACTAAAACACCAGTTAATTCTTTTCCCTCCCTCGGTAAATTTTTTCCCCGGAAAAACTATCCCGCTTAAAAACCGGGATATTCTTTCCCCCCTATTTTTTATATTGACAGATAGACTTGTGCACTGCCCACCGGGGTTTTATTGGGGGCAACTTCAAAAGGGGGGGGGAGCAATTTTCCAAATCACTCTGCAATGTATTAGAGCTATCTAAAATGGGTTATGAAGAGTAATTTAGGTTCTTGAAAGCTCCAATTTACAAAACTGGAATTATTCATAAATTTAAAACATTAGTGCCGGGAGTTTAAAAATATTGTATTTTTATTTTGTATAAAAATATTTGCATAAAAGCGGCAGTATCAAAGAGCAGGAAATCACGATTCAAGCACTTTTTTAGTATAAAAAAGCGATTTTCTTAGGATTTCTTTTATTGTAAATGTTTTGTTTACTCACTTTAAAACTGTCTTCTTCAATTACTTACTGTTAAAATGACAGAGCCACACAGCTTATTTACTTAATGACATCGAATTTCGCTCGCTGAAAAAGATTTCTTATTTTTAGAAAACGTTTGTTCTTTGTTAATTAAAATGGTAATAAAATGCCTAAAAATATTTTATTAAATTTTTATTTTGTTGTATTTATTAAAAAAAGAGAGAACAAATAACGAGTCTGTACTTAAATTTAGGTTTCCCGGTGCGTTTAAGTGCTTAAAATGAAAAAAATTTCCCACCTCATGGGGCATTCTGCCCCCTGGACCCCCCTGACAAGGGGCTCTGCCCCTTGACCCTTTTGAGGGGCTCCCGCCCTCCAGACCCCCTTGTGAGCACGTATGAAGCACCTTTCAGAAAATACCTCTGCTCAGTTGAAATCCTGGTAACGGCCCTGACTTACATAATGAGCGGTTTAACTAGGACGCGTCAATACCATGCAGATTTTCTTTCAATATCCTTAATTTGAATGTATATCAAACTGAAACTACAGTCCTCGTGAGTCATACGTAAGTTCGGTGAAACCCAAAATAAACAAATTTTGCTTTCTTTCCATACGTTTTTAATATCTTTTATCACACACCCGGCTGTCCGCCAAGGAAATTTATTCTATATACTATAATTAATTCTGCAACATACCTCTGGGATATCTCCACCCGGAACTGGGGTGGGGTGAGGGAAAGTTTGTCGGAGCGGAGGCGCTCCACGAAGCCCCGCAGCGCCTCCTCAGACACGAGTCGGAAGGGCGGGAAAGTTTCGAAATAAAGCAGAAATCCGGGGTCATGGATGAGTTCCTCGTTCCCCCTTGAGATCATTTCTAGTGTCATGCCGCTCTCCACCTACGAAAGTAAATAATTTTTTTTTATTAATTACTAAGATAAAGGTGCGCAATTCTGACTGACAGTAGGAAATTTTGTCGCAGACAACCCATTTCGAAACTATGTAAATATTACACAGCCAATTGGTGGCCTCGTTTTAACATTCACAAACTCGCATTTTTTCTTAAGGAGCAACTACCGACTCTGGTGTTTTTTCTAAATTTTTAGATGGACTTGTTTTTTGATAATGTCAATTAAGAAACTTTGCTAAAACCTCCCAAAAACTAAGTAATAATCAAAAACTAAACTAAAGCTTTCTCTTTTTAAGGGAAACTTAAATTGATATCAATTAAATTTTTTGTATCGTTCAATAGCTAAAACACGCGACGTGTCACAAAACTAATAATAAAGCAAATTTTCAATAACGGATTTGAACATCAAATTTATTTCACAAAAATAGTGCTTTAATGCTTTTAATGTAAAATCAAATTACTATTAGAAAACCATTGACCGGCGACCTTATTAATTCTATTGATATTCTACTTTATATTGAAGTTTTCAAAGTATTTTACTAATTGTGGCAGAAAATTTTTAGCAGCGTTTATAAGAAAATAATAGGTATAATATAAAATTATTTTATTTTTAAATTAATATTTTAAATTTAGTTTGTTTCTTTTTGAAGAAAACGACATTTTGTCTCGTTAATAAGGCCGATTCACACCGGAGTGGCAGTGGATAGTGAACGCGCGTTTACATCATTACGTCGTCATTGTTGCTGCGGTATGAAGGGTGTGCGCTGTGCGTCATCTATCAGTAGCCAGTCCGGTGTGAACTGGCCTATAATGTTTATGTTTGAAGTTTAAACTAAAATATTTTTTTCACCCTGAGACATATTTCGACTGGACTCACTTATAGGTGAGCAGGGCAAGGGCAACTTCTCGAATTTTACCAAAAATATTTGCGACAAGAATTTCTCAAATACTGGATTTTTAGTGTTTTTAGTATTAGAAACTAACTGCTCCAGAATGTAGGATGTCTGGGGTATAAACGCCTCTGGATTTCAGCGGCGTGTCGGATGATAATTTCCATAATATATGAAAATTACCATAAATTTTGTTATAATTGATACCTGACATAACATTTTCTCATTGTGTTTTAGTGTCTTAAATCTACCCCTCTAGGGCCCGACCGGATCCATAATTTTGAATCCGGCCGGATTGGACCGGATCCAATAGGAGATCCTGCCGGACCGGAACCGGATCTGTACTAAATATTTCCAAATCAATAGTATTGCCTAGTAATGAAATAAAATAATAAAAAGGTATTGTAATGGCTTAATACTTGCTAAATAACCTCAATAAAGCAAAGAAACTTTATATACAAACTTATCTCTTAGTCTTAACACAGTATTAGACACAATGTTTCAGTTACCTGATTTCCTCTTTAACAATACCCGAAAGCAAAATCTGGCATTAGGATATAATAAATGTTTTTATAATGATAACAACCTAGCATAATGATAAAATAATGGTCGATTCAAAATGTGAGATAAAAAATCTAATTAAGTTTGTCATTAACAATACATAATAATATATTAAATTTTCTGGAATTATTTAAAAAAAAATATTTGGTATACCTATGGGAGGTATGCGCTTAAAAACCAAAATATTACCAGTGATTGGGTTATAAAAAATTGAAAAGAATATATGAAAATTTCTGAAAAAGTTACCAAACGAATTGTCACGATCCCCTGATAGTATACCAGCCTTATTTTTAAAACCTTTAGCAAATGTTCTAGCTGGGCCTCTAACTATGATTTCTCAAAAACAAACATAAAACCAAAATGCGTAAAATAGAGTAGCTAAACAGTAATTTTAAACAGATATTTGATTTAAAAAATGATAGAAACGATTTAACCGTTAAACAACCAGAAAAAAATTCGCATAAACTTAATTATATAGACTCAAAATTTTTATTTGTGTGTAATATAAATTTTATTAAAAAACAATTATACAAAACAAATTAATATATAAAAAGCTTAGAAATCAAATTAAATATATTTAAAAAAATCAAAGACATTAACCAAAAATAGAAAGACCCATCATGGGTGAAAAAATTAATCCTATCGCGGAATAATAGCATAGCATAAGTCAAAATTTGTGGTGGGAGTGTTAAAATAAGATAAAATAAAAGTAATGTTATTATATTCCTTTAAAAAACTCAGATCCGGCCAAGATCCGGTTTAAAAAAAAAGATCCGGCCGGACCGGACCGGATCCAAAAATGGCCGGATCCACCGGACCAGACCGAATATCCGGTCCGGCCCTATACCCCTCCCCTATACGTTTGACGATACATGAACACGAGTGTCTTTTGGTAATGAAGTTAGTGACATAAAATTGTATTTAGTTTATAATTATATTAATTTTTTAGTTAAATTATCAATGTTATACAATTTGTTAATTATAGTTCGCTCAAAATATTGCGTTTTGTTAAAGCCGAGGTTAGAATGAATGTCCAGGGAAATAGTCATCAGTTTTTTCGACAGCCATTTTGGCTACCAATTAAAAAAAGAATGTGAAATATCGCATCGCATGTCAGCATTGGCGTAGGTCGTCCGAGTTGACTGGAAGTGGAAAGAGGTAGAGCTGTATACCTTTGCATTGCTGGATCTGGGTAGTGTCGCTGCGAGGAAGCCGCTTCGTAGACACCACATTAAAAACAGAAGACCTATGGCTTCAACTCGCAAAGGCAGCAGTATTTCTGAGGAAATTACCTGCGGGAAAACTGGATAATGCAAACAAAAAATTTGCTCATTGGTTAAAGCGGTTAACATTTTTTTAAAGTAAAAAATTTCAACAAAGTGATTTTTATTATATTTTATAATGTTAACATACCTGGGATAGTATTGAAATGGCAAGAGTATTCCAAAAACCATCTAAAAACCTGTCGGCTAAGATGTCTAGACCATTCAAAAGTTCCTACAACAATTTTACGGCAATTATTAGGTAAAATTACATGCAATGTAATAATTACATGCAATACTGTCAAGTCCGTAGCCAGGGGGGGGGATTGGGGGGATTAATCCCCCCCTCAAATTCTGGGAAGGCAAAAAATTTTGTAAGGGTCCCCCCTTTGGTTTTTTTAAAAATTTAGAAAAAAAAAATTTTTTTCCAAATCACTCTGTAATGTATTAAAGCTATCTAAAATGCATTATTTAAAGTGATTTAGGTTCATAAAAGCTCTTATTTATAAAAAAGGAATTATTTATAATTCAAAACATTAGTTCAGTGAGTTTAAAAATATTGTATTTTTGTTTTGTGTAAAAATATTTGCATAAAAGCGGCAGTATCAAAGAGCGGGAAGTCACGATTCAACCACTTTTTTGGTATAAAAAAGCGGTTTAAATAAATAAAGATTCAGTACTTAAATTTAGGTTTCCTGATGCCTTTTAAAAGCTTAAAATTAAAAAATTTTCCAACCCGGGGGGCATTCTGCCCCACGGACCCCCTGACAAGGCTCCCGCCCCCCAGACCCCCCTTGTAGGCCCCTATAAACCACCTTCCAAAAAATCCCCCCCTCAATTCAAATCCTGGCTACGGCCCTGACTGTGTTTATAACCTCTATGGCTAGAAATTAAAAAAGTGTTCAAAATATTAATTCTCAGATCTGAGCACGTGCACGGTTTGGAAATAGGGGCTGTGCTTCCCCCCGTTTTAATACCGGCCCTTTACATGAAAATAAAAAAACACTAAAATAATGCGGTTTTTTGACCTATCTATTGTTGTAAACTTGTTATCAGTTTTTAACGCAATTTAAGCTTATTTTAAGATATTTTAGGCCATTTTAGACCTATTTTACTTCAATTTTGCTTTTTCCCCTCTTTTCCCCTTCGTTTTTTTCCTATTTTTACTTTCCGCACGCCTCCATGTTTTATTCCGCAATCCCGTTTCAAAAAATTAGCCTCTTTCCCTATTTGAATGAGCCTCCCACCCATTAAGAGCTTCCGGGGACATTCCACTGGTCTGACTGATTTGGAGACGGAAGAGCCATGGGTACTAAAGAGCCACAATTTTGGAACCTAAGAGAGGCATTTTTTGGAACCAAAGAGCCACAAAAAAGTCACCTTAGAGCCAATTAAGAAAAACAAAGAGATTAGGAAAAGGAAGTGGCGGGACCTTAAAGCTGGGTACCAAAGAGCCAAAAGAGACAGAACTATTTAGAAAAATAACATTTACTCGAAGTGTTTCTCGACGACCGATAGCGTGACTACGTTTGGCTTTTTGGTAGTTTTTACGCTTACATTATTTAAATTTTAATCAATAGAGAAATCTTTAAGGTATTTATATTTTTTAATTCGTCTATTTAGTTTACAAACCAAACTATAGGAAGAATAATTCAAAAAATGATGTGTTCAGCAAAAAACTTGTTAGGCGTGTTCGTGTTTGTTAAGCTATTCCACGCAATAAAGTCAATTTTCTTCAAAATTGAGTTTAGAAAAAATTACAAAATATTCAACACAATTAAAACAGTGATGTTCCTAACCTCCAATATCATGTTCCCGAACTTCGACCATTGAAGGCGGAGGGAGTTCCGAAGCTGCAGCTCTGTCCTTTTAAATGAGCGATTTTAAGCGTATTAGAGCTTGAAACACACTTAAAATTATTCTATTTTGTACTTTTAGAGTATTAAATAAGTTTAAAAAAAAAGTTAAATTTACAAAAAATTTTTTGACCTATATTTTATTTGAGCAATAAGAAATACAATCAAGAAAATCTATGGATCTATGAATTATTAAGAAAACGAATCCTTCGATTCGTAAAAAACTCATAAACATTGGAGTGATTAAAAAAACTTAATAAAAAATAAAATTTATTTAAAAAACTTGTTAAAGTAATTTAAAGAAATAAAATATGTCTCTAAAGTCCCCTCTAAGGTGTTTATTTAGAAAATTACGCCTTATAACGTTATTAAAAAACAAGGCACCGTTAAAGGCTCTAAAGTCCCTTTTTTCTGGCTCTTTGGTTCTAAAAAGTCGGATTTTTCTTAAGTCCAACTCTCTGACCTCCTGGCTCTTTTGTCTTTTTCATGATTATCTCCCATTTGGCTCTTTTGTCCTATTTGTTCTGGCTGCTTGGCACTTACGTCCCTTTTTTTCCGGCTCTTTAGTACCTAGCTCTAACGTCCCATGACTCTTCTGACCTGTTACCGTCTAAATGAACCGAACCCATATAGCTCGAAATTGTGATTAAGTCTAATTACATACTTTTTACTTAAATAAAATATTGAACAACACCAATTTTAAAAACAAAATTATGGGGGAATAACCTAAAATGTTTTTGAACCCAAGTAAGCCATGAAACAGGGTTGCTCCTGTAATTTTACCGTATTGGCTTTTACAATTTTTAAGCATTACGCGAAAAAAATTAAAAAAAAACACAACAAAATTGGTAGTACATATTATTAATAAAAATAATGTTAATATTTATATCGAAAAATGTGCAACTCCTTTATAAAAAATTAAGTCAGAGTAGGCCATTATAGTGAGCCGAGCCTCTTCATTTAAATAGCACCCTCCATAATAATGGCATAGTAGCCATTTTAATTCCAGCAAATTATGCCGTTCACCTACGTTACATTAGACAAACGCGCGAATCAATAAAATTCTTTTAATTTCATTTGCGCTATGCGCGCACATTTGTTGTGTAAAGTGACGTAGGCGAACGGTATATTATTACCTTGAATTAAAATGGCTACTATGCCATTATTATGTATGGAGGGTGCTATTTAAATAGAGAGGCTCATTATAAGGACCTACTCTGACTTAATTTTTTATAGGAATAGGAGTTGCACATTTTTCGGTCCATCAGACGTGTGCACGGTCTGAAAATGCCCCCCCCCGTTTTATTGGAGGATTCGCCCCCCCCGTTTTATTGCCTCCCCCTCGCCAAAAAATGAAAAAGTTCCCTAAAATTATGACGCCATTTTTGACCTATGATGACGCCATCATCGCGAATTTTTTGCATTTGTATTTTAAGCCATTTTAGACCTATTTTTACCTTATTTTCGCTTTTTTGTCCCTTTTTTCCCTTTTCCCTTCTTTTTTTCTCTTTTTTTTTTCTTTCCCCCCTGCTTGCTCCCCCCGTTTTATTGCCCCCGCCCGTTTCAAAAAAGTTGCCCCCCCCCGTTTTAACCCCGGATGGGCAGTGCACAGGTCTGGTCCATTATATATTTTTGCTATTAAAAGAAATTTACACAAATTCCGTACTATCAAGAGAATGAATACTGTTGAACTAACCGACCTGAAACGAGTGAGGGAATTTGTTTTCTGAAAAATGAGATGCCCTATCCGGTCTCACCAGCAATTCCAACAGATGAATTCGGTAGGTTTTGAACAGCTGGAAACAAAGTTGCGGTTCCAGCTCACCCTGAAAAACACGACTGGATAGATATTTTCTACAAAATAAATTATGAAATATTGTGAATAATAAAATGAAATATCCGACCCGAATTATTGAATATTGAAATATTGATTCCGGCTGCCGGAGGCGAAACTTTTTTAAAATATGTACCAAAACCTGCTGTACAATCGTCTCCTGGCAATGGCGTGAACAAACAATTTATTTTGTTTTTATAACCTAGTTTCCATACAATTTTGTTGTTTTTCTTTGATCTCCTAACTTAATCTGGCGATAAAATTATATTTAAAATTGTGTTAAGTAACTAACAAATCTCTGAAAGTATATACCAATATGCCCTATACTCTACTGCCCGATGTCTTGAAATTTTGAGCATGGAATTTTGCATTTATAAAATCAAAGATAATATTATTGTTTCTGTAAAACTATTTTTTACTGTATAGAAATCTGACCTTCCCGTGAAAAAATGTTAATATTGGATAATTTATGGTTTGAGAATGCATTAAGATTTTGTGTAAATTTTTATAAAACAATAATTTAAGAAGTAGATAACGAACTCGTAAAAAATCCCAAGCTTCGCCAAAGCGGGAAGACTACCCTTCCCCCTTAACAAAGTACGAAAACAACAGTTTGGGGGTGGAGTTTTACATAGCCATTATTAACTCTATTGTATGCATGGTCGTAGCTACGGGAAAGGAACAGGGGGCACGTTTCTCTGTTGTTTTCTAACAACCACTCGACAGAAGGCATTTTTGGCAAAGGTTTATTTATACATGGACATGGGGGGTTGTTAACCCCCTAAATTCAATTTCTGAGAAGAGGGGTTTCACACTTAAGCTTTCCCCCCAATAAAGAGTATGATAGGGGGAGAAAAGGTTACTACACCACCAATTTTGGAAAAATTAAGAAGGATTCCGTAAGAGGGGGGGATGCCTCCCTCACTTAGCTGGCTACGCCACTGGGGTGGAGGTTAAGTATCTGGCTAAAGTATCGGCTGAATAACTTTTTACGAGATGGCAACATAACATAAATGGTGACTTAAAATGAACGGGTATTAAATTAAAATGCAGGGAAATGAGCTTGATACAAGGAAAATCTGCCCAAAACCTCAAAATGGCAATATTCCTAAATTCTGCGAAGTTTCTAGCAATAAATAAGCCAAAACTAAAGTGCAATTTTTGGAGAGGAAGGTTGGCACAAGTGTACAACTTTTGAAATGCAGGTGGTACCGAGCAGTAGATATAGATATAACATATAGATAGGAAGCGGGTAGGGTGGGGTCCACCTCCCTAGCCTCGCGATTTCAGATCCTCTGTCCTAAAAAATCTAGGGGACCCCCCTTCCCCCCAAAATTTTTGTTTTTTGATACCCTACTTCCTTTTGAAATAATTGATACACCACCCCCTCCTTCCGAGCCAAATTTCGGGTATATATCTAGGTCAGAATTTACTGTCACAAACACGTTTTTGTAGTGAAAAACAGTACTTTTGTATTCTTTTTATAAATAAAAAACCTATTTTGAAGTATGAATATCTATATTAGTGCTAAAAAAGTTGAATCCATGATTTAAAATAACTTTGCTTGGAAACCGAATTCCTCCTGACGCTGACCCCCTCTAGTTTTTAAAACGGCCTAACCCGGGGTAGCGACCCCAAGCTTACTGGACCTTGTTCATGTATGGGGGTACAAGGTGATACTCCCTAAAAATTCTGATTACTACCGAAACCGAAACCTCTCTTTAAATTTGAGGGTAGCCCAGACAAAGACACCCACCTAAAACCACATCCGGTCGTTCAAAAAAAAAACAACTTAATAAAACAGCAAAACGTATTAATCGAATTTACCCTGAAGACCGGATGCATTCGCTCGTGGGGTTCCAAACAAAGATCGATCTCGTCGAGAATCTTGCGAGCTGTGTCTTTTCCCACTTTAGAAAATAAGAACTAAAATAATTTTTGTTTTAGATAGCGTTTTATAATGTTTTCACATAAAACAATTCTAGGCACATCGACCCGGGGTGCGAAATTTTGAAATCTAAAGGGGGGTCAGGTGGGGTAGGTGTATGTAGGTAGGTGTATGTAGGTAGGGCAACTATAATAACTTTAATAGAATAGAATAGAATAGAATATTTTTATTTAAAAGGTACTACACGTTATAAATATAGAACACTGACATTGAATATAAATTTTAAAATAATATTAAAGAACATAATAGAAAAACATGAAGATATAGAAGCACAGGGCAAGAGCACAACGCAGTTATTCATTTAACGAGTATATTAAGTATTTACTAAAAAATGAAGTCTTCAGTTTCCTAATTTTTTCACGAAAAACTTTAATGGATTTTGAATTTTTTATTTCGCCGTCAAGATCATTCCAAACATTAATAACACGATTTGAGAAAAAATATTTTCGTGTATCAATTTTAAAGTTTTCTTGTTTAAGAAGCTTGAAACCTTTTGTTCTTGTACGAAATGTATTATCGATTACAAAAAAATCATTTGATGGCACATCAGAAATTTTTTTTATGATTTTAAAGGCGCACACGAGATCATTTATCATTTATCATCAAGATTTAGCTTATTTAAACCGTCAAAATAATGGTTAAAAGGAATTCCGCAACGTTTACATAGACGTTTGGTAAAGTTTTTTTGAATTTTTTCGACAATAATTTTATCTTTGTGCAAATAAGAATTCCAAACTGGCGTTTCATATTCCAAAAGCGGGCGGATGTATGTAGTATAAGCTTTTATCAGTAAATTTATATTTTTTGTTCTAAACGCGCGAAATAAAAGAGAAACTTTAGAAGCTGCTTTTTGAGTTATATTTTTACAATGGCACGTAAATTTCAAATCGTCTGAAATTGTAATGCCTAAGTCTTTGACATGATTAACACGACTAATGAGTTTGTCTCCAAAATAATAATCAGTTTTAATTTTAGTTCCAAAAGAAATAACTGAACATTTTTCAAAGGCAATCCTAAGCTGCCAGTCGTCTGACTATTTACAAAAATTGTTAAGGAATTGTTGGAGGCTGGAACCGTATAAAGGACAAAAGGAACTATAAATTTTGTTGTATATTTTGTTGTAAATTTTTGTTATAAATTATAATAAAATGTTCTTTTTATAGGATAACACTACATTTTATTGAATAAAAAGCGATTTTCTGGTGTATAAAGGGTGTAAAACATTAATATGTGTTAAAAATTCACGTTTTTTAAAGAAAATTTAGTATAAAAAAAGTACCTAAAATTTTCCTGAGGGGGAAGGGGGTGCACAAATTTCCAATTATTTTGTTAGAAAAACATATTTTCAAAGTAAAAATCCTACCACGAAAATGCCAAATATCGCAGCTAAAAAATGCTCTTTTTTAGTGTTTTCTTACTTGCAAACATGTTTCCCTGTTTGTCAACACAAAAAAATTTCTAATAACTATGTCTCTCAACTTTTGCCAATATCCCAATGTAATTTTTTAAAATAATGCTAATTTTCGTGTAAAAAAGTTTAAATCCGCGATGTGGTGCGAATTGCATCATTGTAATTGCGGAAAAGCTACTAAAAATATCAATTATGACGTAATAACAAAAAACTGCATGACGTAAGGGAGTATTTTAGAATTTTAAGGAAAATTTATGTAGCGTTTTCATGGGGTTATTTGAACCATTTTCTAATATTTTAAATCAAAATAAATTTTTAAAAATTTAAAAGTTATCTCTTTAAAGTTTATTATTCTTGTAAAACTTTTTAATTGAAAGGTTTGCTGCTGCCAGTATACGGGCTTAAAATGCTTCCAAATTTAAAATTCGTCATTTTTGACAGCTTATTGTAAGCTTGATATTAGGTTTTTTTTACACAAACGATATATCAAAATTTGTCATATGTAATAAATTTTACATTTCTGATGGTTTTGAAAAAAAATTTTGAAAAAATTTTTCGGCATTCGTGTTTTCCCCTCCCCCGAGCCCCGTCAACTCCAAAAAAAATTTTAGGTCAAAAATAAGGAATAAAATTAGTGGACATTTAAAAAATAACAATATGATCATAGATGAACACGGTCAAAAAGCTAGGGGGAGTGTTTACCATACATGGGTACGGGGGGGGGCGTGGGGGGGGTTAACCCATGCATGGGCACGGGGGGGTGGGGGGGGTTAACCCCCTCCCCCAAAATTCTGAGAAGGGGGTTTAACCCCCCCCACTTAGAAGTGGGGAGGAGAAAAAAGGTTAACCCCTCCCCAATTTTGGAAAAATGAAGAAAAAAAAAAGTTTTTAAAATGACTTCTAACTGCCTCCAAACTTAAGTTTTGAGGTCAAAATGAATGTTTTAAGCAATAAAAAGCTCAAAAATGCAATAAAAAGGGCTTTTTGACCTAAAATTAGTGTTTTTAACCTATTTTTCTTTTAAAATCGAAAAACGATATGGGTAAAATGCACTCCAGAAAAAAAACGATATGGGTATTTTGCGTTTCTCGGATTTTAACCCCCCCCTAATTTGGGGTTTAACCCCCCCCCACTCTGGGCCAACTTGCCCATGTATGGGTTAACCCCCCGAATTCTGAGAAGGGGGGTTTCACTCCTCCCCACTCAGAAGTGGGGGGGGGGAGAAAAAGTTAACCCCCCCAATTTTGAAAAAAAATGAAGAAAAATATGTCTGTAAAATGAATTCTAACTGCCCCCAAACTTAAGTTTTGAGGTCAAAATGAATGTTTTAAGCAATAAAAAGCTCAAAAATGCAATAAAAAGGGCTTTTTGACCTAAAATTAGTGTTTTTAACCTATTTTTCTTTCAAAATCGAAAAACGATATGGGTAAAATGCACTCCAGAAAAAAATAAACGATATGGGTATTTTGCGTTTCTCGGATTTTAACCCCCCCCCCTAATTTGGGGTTTAACCCCCCCCCCACTCCGGACCAACTTGCCCATGTATGGGTTAACCCCCCGAATTCTGAGAAGGGGGGTTTCACCCCTCCCCACTCAGAAGTGGGGGGGGGGGGAGAAAAAGTTAACCCCCCAATTTTGAAAAAAATGAAGAAAATTATGTCTGTAAAATGACTTCTAACTTAAGTTTTGAGGTCAAAATGAATGTTTTAAGCAATAAAAAGCTCAAAAATGCAATAAAAAGGGCTTTTTGACCTAAAATTAGCGTTTATAACCTATTTTTCCTTCAAAATCGAAAAACGATATGGGTAAAATGCACTCCTGAAAAAAAACGATATGGGTATTTTGCGTTTCTCGGATTTTAACCCCCCCTAATTTGGGGTTTAACCCCACACTCCGGACCAACTTGCCCATGTATGGTGTTTACCCCGGGTAAATGACATTTCAAAATCTAGGGGGGGGGTCGAACGTCGAACGAACCCCCTAGGTTTCTAGAGGGGGTCCACCCGGGGTGGAAGATTTTGAAACCTATAGGGGGGGGGTCAGGTGGGGTCCGATTTCCGAAACAAAATACTTTTAAACCATTAAATGTTTAATAATAGTTTTTTTATAAGACAATACAACATTTTATTGAATAAAAAGCGATATATTTAGGTATAAAAATGGTGTAAAAACATGAATTAGTGTTAAAAATTCACGATTTTGGAAGAAAATTTAGTATAAAAAAAGTACTTAAAATTTTCTCAAGAGGGGAGGGGGGGGGTCAGGGGTAAAAAATTCGAAAATTTGTAGGGGAGGACCCTGGATTTTTTTTTTAGGGGGGGGGGGCAAAATTTAGAGGCTAGGGTGGGTGGACCCCACCCTATCTCCCTTGTTCATCTATGAATATGATCAATATCGTACACACTTCGAGCAGTAAGCAAAACAAAATAAATAATTCGGACAGTGTATAAGCGTGGCAAAAATTCGCGAAAACCGCGCGCATTCAACGCATTATAAAAAAAATTGAGCGAGCCGATTTCGCTCAAACTTTCAGAAAAAGCTCTGAAAAGTATGTTTTAACAGCATATTATCAAGCGGCGTTTTTTATGTCGTACTTATAAAAATGTGTTGAGGTTTTTTTCACCGCATCGGCTGAAGTGATGACGTTATCGAAAAACATTTTTTCCTAACCTTTTCAAAAGATAGCCAAGAGTCTAAGCTATGCTCCCATAATGTCGCCAGTTCGCATCATTTTCGTATAGACTATAGTTACTTTAATGGAACAACTTTCGTTCTGTTAAAATTTAAAAAAAGTCATAGGGTAGTGCATTTAATTTCGGCATTTTTCCAAATTGGGCATTTTTGATTTTGGACTATATCTTTGGTAATCCTGGACGGAATATGACGTTTGATAGCTCAAATGAGAGCTAATTATATGTAGATGACTGTCGTGAGCTTTTTATTTGTTATGTTATGATATTTTCATGTGAAACTGTGTGATTTATAAAAAATAAAATTGTTACTCGTTTTTAGAACATGGGCATTTCATGATTACGCAATAAATTGGTTTAAAAATTAAACTGTCCTAGTAAAATTTAGTCTATTTTCCGAATTTTTAGTCCCCGTGCTTGTACATTGCGTCTGTGGTGAGCAATCGTTATAAAATAAAATAGTGTAATTTCGGCACACATAATGCTGTAGGTAAAAACGGGTTGAATTAAGTGGTCGGATGTTAAATTGTAGTTGTAAATAGTTAAAAGACAACGTTGAAATGTGTAGGGGTCATAGCACTGCACTTAAACTTGATTAAGGGGGTCCTTTTAAAAAGTGCCGAAATTAAATGCACTTTTTTCCAAAATTTTGCTCATTTTGATACCATTTGGCATTTTAGCTTTAACTTTAGCCAGCTAACATTTTAGCCAGTTACACGTTGAACAACAAGTAGAAGCTTAAATTAGGGAAAACTTTCTGGAGATAATGATAGGTTTTAAATTTTTTAAAATGATGATTTTTTGACTGAAAAACAATCGATTGTTTGTAAAGTGCCGAAATTAAACAACTTTCCTACAGTGAAACTTTTGTGACGCAACGCAGTATCATGAAAGCTTCAAAATGAGCTATCAAACATGAAAATCGGGCCATACAGTGAAAAGTTACATCGGAAAAACAAAAAAGTGCCGAAATTAAATGCACTACCCTACGTGTAATAAAAGTTAAGCCAAGCGGGTAATGGTGCATTATGGCACTTAAGTTAAAATACGTTTTATGAGTTTAACAACATAAAATCCGGATGAGAGGGTCAATCTATGGCTTGGCAGCCTTGTTTTATTAAAAACAATTTCTGTCGTAATGAGACAATATCTGGAAACACACAAAATCCAGAAAAATAACAAATCTATAGGTTTGATGATTTGTGACCTACACCTAAGAGGCTCTCTTAATCATGTTTTTTTCTAAATATTTTTTAGACTAGCAAGTAAAACTTATATAGTTTTTCTCACCATTGTTTTCATGAATATGACTAGACGATATTGATCCCGCTTTGATAATAATCGTACTCCCGCTGGACATTTTTGCTAAAACAAAACTTAAATTAGTGTTTAAAGGGTCTGATATTTTTAATTTCAGTCAGGCATTTAATTTTTGTTTCCAAATATGGGTTTCTATTAAATTTATAAATTTTAATAATATCGATAATTAAATAATATCAAATAAAATATTATCTGAAACCTGAAAGCTGAAAAATCCATGACATACATTTTGTTAAATTAACTTACTGACGTCAGAGTAGTCAAGAGGGTGTGTATGGGTTCACACAATAGGTGAGCAGCCTTCCGGTTTTTGAAGGGAGTATACTCAACGCAACGTCAAAATTTGGAAATAGGCGTCTTAAAAATTTTTAGGGTACACCTTAAAAATACACCATTTTTATCGTTTTTAGCAGTGGGATCCCCCAAATTTTAGGCGGGGGGGTGTCAGGGGCATAGGCGGGCAGGGGCATAGTTGGGTTGGGGGTCCCAGTACTAAAAACGCTAAAAATGGGATATTTGAGGTATACCTACACGAAATGAACCAAGTAGATGA
>JASAMX010015127.1:0-45587 GCA_030248175.1 Microlaimidae sp. YZB2_3
CTCGGGAGCGAATTGTCCCGGGAGCAAATTGTCCCGGGAGCGAATTGTTCCAGGAGCGAATTGTCCAGGAGCGAATTGTCCCGGGAGCGAATTGTACGGGAGCGAATTGTCCCGGAAGCGAATTGTGTGGGAGCGAATTGGCGGGAGCGAATTTTCCCGGTCCCTTTATTTTCTTATGGCACTCCTCCTTCTTGGCACTTCTTGTGGCGCAGTGGCAGATCTTACGTCTTCCATACTGAAGGTCCTAGATTGAGTCCCGACTGAGATACGCTGCATTTTGATGATAATATTGCTTTTTAATATTGTAGTATTTGGTTGCGTAATTAGTGCTAAGTAAGCATCAGCCTTATGTACCTATCCTGTTTTATGCGAAATAAATAAACAGATAAAATACCGGCTGCATTGCACCTGCGTATAGTTGCCAGAAATTCAGCATATTGCGAGCATTATGCATAGAGCAAGAAACGGTTAATTCAGCAAATTGACTGTATAAAAATTCGTGTAATTAGCTGCTTAGATCTGGCTACTAGATAATATTCAATACCAATTAGAATACTACGGTTATGACTTTAAAAAAAATATATTTTTTAAAAACACAGATGTTTTTAAATGTCGTCTTTTAAAAAAACATAAATCAATTAATTTTTGAAGTGGTAAAACTGGTATTTTTGATATAAAATAATTTATTTGACAAATGAGTTAAAATAAGGTCATATTTGCAGATCTCATATGTCACCTAATCGTAATTGTTAAGATAGTTGTTGACATTTCACTTATTGGATAACGTTAAAAGAATGGAAAATAATTAATTTTATGAATTTTAGTTCCCCCTAAAATAACAGTTTTGTTGCTCGTTCCTTAAAAAAATTTTTAACTTATGTAGATATATGTGGACATAATTAAAATCCTTCGCCCTGCAAATAAAACCGTAGAATGAAAAATATCAATAAATGAATATAATTGGGAGTTGATACAGTTATTAGTTTCGAAAAAACACCTTGCTCTCATTAAAAAAAGTTTCAGTTTATCCTGAAAAAATTACACCTACATAGAACAAAATTTAAGCGGGCATCTTTCACCAGAAGGAGGGCCAATTTATCGTAAAACTATAAAACAGTGTATAACTAAAACATTAGAATTAACATAAAAACAAAAACACTAAACTATTGGAATTTTAAAAATATTTTTATTAAATGCCCAGCACCACTGTTACTTCGATACCATGAAAAACTTACAACATTACAAGTTACAGATTTAACACTACACATCGTTAAAGTTTTACTACAGCGCAAAAATGGAAACTAAAGGCTGGTTCATACTTATGACAAAACGTCCTTTGGACTGGACAAAGTCCAAAGGACGTTTTCACACTGTATTTGTCCTTTGGACAAAGTCCAAAGGACTTTTGTCCTTTGGACTTTGTCCAAAGGACGTTTTGTCATAAGTATGAACCAGCCTTTAGTTTCCATTTTTGCGCTGTAGTAAAACTTTAACGATGTAGTGTTAAATCTGTAACTTGTAATGTTGTAAATTTTTCAAAATGGTATCGCCGTAACAGTGGTGCTGGGCATTTAATAAAAATATTTTTAAAATTCCAATAGTTTAGGGTTTTTGTTTTTATGTTAATTCTAATGTTTTAGTTATACACTGTTACAGTTTCACAATAAATTGGCCCTCCTTCTGTCCTTTGTCCGAAGGACAAAAGGACAGAAGGATTTTGTCTTTTTTTTCCAAAGGATTTTCCGAAGGATTTTGTCCTTTGGACTTTGTCCGAAGGACAAAGTCCAAAGGACCAAATCCAAAGGACAATGTTTTTATGTCTTTTTTATGTCTTTTTTTATACTTTTTTTCCTTGGGGCTTTTCCCTTTGGTTTTTGTCCTTTGGACAAAGCCCAAAGGACAAATTTTAAGTAGCATTCATACTTCGTCCGTCCAAAGGAAAAAGTCCAAAGGACGTTTTGGCTTGTCCAAAGGACGTTTTGGCTTTTCTAAAATTGTATGTCCAAAGGACGTTTTGTCATAAGTATGAACCAGCCTTTAGTAACACTACAAGAGAAGTTGAAACGCATTTTTACTGCATAAATTTTTATAATTTTAAATTTTATAATTTTTTATGATGATTAGTATCTTATGCTGGAGGTGTGGTTATTTAAGTGGAAGGAGATTTAAGTTTATTTAACTTTGAAATAGGTTCAAAATTATTTTATTCGTATTTTAAGAATTATTTTAACGTTTTTAATAAGTTTTTAAATAAGTTAAATTTTAGTTTACAAAAAACCTCTTTCGGTATTCTTGAAACTAGCAAAATATTTTAGAGTTCCAGAGCTCCGAGAACCAGAGTTCTGAGTTAAATCAACCAACCTTTGCAAAGAATGTTGAGCGATAAATCGTTTTCCGGGCTCGCAGGATTCTTGCCCAGTACGTGCTGAAGAAGCACGCATGTTCCCATGGTAAGTAGCATTGCCGCGTCAGCTAAGACGATGGCCAGTAGAAAAATCATATTGCGCCAGCCTGTTGAGTTCTGAGAGCACAAGCAGATTTTAACCAGTGCGTACATATAAAATAGGAAAGAGCTAAAGTACATCACGATCATGAAGATTGTTAAGTAGGAGGAAAGAGCCACAGAACTGCTCTCTATTTCCACTAAACCCAAGCTTTTCTCTGGTGAGCTGCAGTTGTAACTTTGGAGTAGTTTGATCTGTAAAAATAAAGGTTTGTAAAACAAGTTAAACTTATAGTAGCAAAAATATATAATAAAGCAAAACTGAGACACTTAGAACAAACTGCGCGCAAAAACAGGTCCCATTAATGGGACCTTTTTTTTCAAGTAGTTTGTTCTAAGTGTCTCATTTTTCCTTTATTATATATTTTTAATAATAGTACCTACCAAGGTACTTAGCCCTGGTACCTACCCAGTGCAATATGTGACCAACTGTCATAACCAAACAAACTTCCAATTGTAAGTCAATATATCCCCCCTAGTTACGATCTGATCAAATGTGATTTAACCCTACTCCTATTTAATTTTCTTTAAATGTCATGTTTATACGTATTTATCATTACAAGTCTTAAAGACATTAGCCAATTTTTGTTTTAGGGTACCAATTACTCTTTTCCTATTGGGATTCGCGAATCCTATGTGAAAAAATTGATTTGGTGGCTCATTGTGAGCTGGTTTTATGGTTTAATGTATTTCAATTAACTTATTACTAAAGATGAATTCTATCAAGGTGAAAATAACTAAGTGGTAAAGTAACCACTCATTCTTCAAGAAAATATCACGTGGAGAGAAACACCTGACGCAACTTAATAATAATTGGTTACATCATCTCTGAAAACTTTTTTTATTATTTTTATATTTCCGCGCGCTTTTTCTTTATTTCTTTCTGATGGGGAGCGGTTACGGCCTTAATTTCAGCCTGAAGAATTTTAACTTAAGTTTTTAGTTTTTTTATGCATAAAATTAAGGCAATTTATACATTACTTATGTATGTACCTGTCCTTGGCAAAATAAAAATACAATACAGTACAATTGCTTTCTTGCGTATGACAGTTTAAGCATGACGGCATAAGATTTAAAATTCCTGTCGCAGAGAAATATTGACTTTTAAGTATAAAAATGTACTACATTAACACTCATTATCTCTCAAATATGTCAAACATTAAGCTTTCCAATGATACCTCATTTAGCCTAATTTGTTTTGTGGTTGGAGATAGGGTTCATATTCTCTTTAGTGAAAATTGATTGTCCAGCCTATAAATGTTCATGTTGATCTTGCCATAAGCATGATATTATAGCTTTACATTGACTGATAACTCTTACCATTAAGTTTAAGCTAATTTAAGGAGACAGAATTTTTTCTAAATTCAAATATTTTTCCAAATACAAAAGTTGTTCAAATCCATAGAGTCCCCCATAAAGCGAAAATGCGTCGTGCCATGTAAAAATGTCCATGTTGTTTTTTCAAAAAAAAACAACAACAAAATTTCACCCCTCTATAAAAACACTGGACTATAAGCTTTCCAATGATACTTCATTTAGCTCAATTTGTTTTTTGGTTGGAAAAAATTAAGGAACAAGACAGACAGACAAACATTACGTCAATTTATATATAGATTCTATAGGAGATTGTTAGTCCAAATATCCCAGGTCATTATATCCACGAGGTATAAACATGCCCACACACACAAAGTTAGTAAAAAAATCACAAAATTTACTGATTGCGTTCAGTAATTACGTAACCACTGTTTTCAAACATAAATAAGATTTTTAATTTAGAAAAAACAGTTCAAAATATTTTTTTCGTAAGCCTAAGAGAAACCTTAAAATTAAGCTACGCTTTTTCATGATACATTTTTATTTAATTGTGTGTTTTTGTTCATAAAAAATATGGGAAATTTTATAACGTTGATTTTGAATCAAGGGATCTTTAGCCTTCAGAAATGTTGAGGATATTTTAACCATATTATATGTTGGCCACATGATAATTTGACCAAGAATTATTATGAACCGCTCCCTTCTCGGATTGGGTTTTTTACCGAATCATAGCAAAAAACTATTGATCTATATTTTTCGTAGTTTTGTGTTATTTTTTTTCTAAAAAAAGCTTCTAAAAGTAGGCTTGTAAAAGTAGGCAAATCAATAAATAAACTTGTCAGCTCTTGGGCACTTTAACAATTGTATAAAATTTTAATGAGACTGTTGCAAAACTTTTAACTAATTTTATACAGATAAAGGCTACATTTGCTTTTTTTGAAATTATGGCTAGATAGTCATTAGGTATTTTTTACAGATTACAAAAACAACCTTTACTTTTAAGGCTTTTCTCATAGTGAACTCGTCCTTAAACCCGTTTGCTGCAAAATTAATATCGCTTCTGTTCGGTACAGCTTTAAACATGTGGGCGATAAGTTCATCTGCATACTGGGACATAACTTTGCAATTTCTCCCGGAGCTCCCGCTCCACGTGAAGTTCCGCATTCGGTGCCTTCAAAATATAAAATCCTCGAGTATTTGGCGTTTTTTCCTAAAACTGAATTAAGACGTGCGTCCTTTTTTTAAGCACCCCTAAAAAGTGTACTTACAAATGAATATACTCACATATTATACTGCTTGATAAGCAAGTCGCATACCTTTAGCTTATGGTATAAATTTTTTTTGAAATATTATATTACAAACGCGGTTTTTGAACACGGTGAATGATATTTAAAATCTTTCCGTTAAATTTTTAGTTAATAATACAACACTTTGGGATTATCGATCCTTTCTCATTTATGCTGCACTGCAGTTGCTGTAGCAATCCGTCTATTGATTTTCATCTGTTGCTGACAAATGGAAGAGTTACAATACTCACAGGACTGCTCTTGAATTTTATGCAACACCACAAGTCTAGCTATATGAAAAAAGATTAAGACAAAACCTTTATTTCTAATGTCCGTCGTAACTGCTCCTGCGATCTCCTTTTCACCAATTACGGCGGTTATACTTTCGTCCCACACTGGTGGAACCTTCTTCTGAATATTTTAGTGCGTATATTGTACCGCGACTAACTCTACGTATCACCTAGGTCATACCTAGGTAGTACTTAATACTGTATGCGGGGTTAGTATTTAACTAATTGCTATCGTACATTGAATGAGCACCAAATTGTTATTATTTTAATTATCTCGCTCACTGGGCTGTTTTTTTATTGATCCTGGCGCGCAAAAGAAAACTATTCGTTTTTCGCTTGTGCATTGTGTGGACTGCAATAACTATTCCTTTATGTTTCACCTAGGTATGACCTAGGTGATACGTAGAGTTAATCACAGAAATTTACTCACTACAATGGTCAGACTAAGATACTACTATCGTGGGACGAAAGTTTTACCGTGATAGCCGGGAAAAATTACATCACCGTGACGGTGCCAATTGGTTATTACTTCATTACCTTCCAAAGAACGACGGAATTTTAAGTAATCGAGATTTGTAAATATTTTATTATTTTACAGGCAAATTTTTCATATTGGTTTAAATCAATCCCGTATAAATTTTGGGAAGTATATATAGACACCTGTAGAAAACACACCTTTACTTTATAGAGGAGATTTTTTTAGGGACCTTATAGAGGAAATATTCAAAAATTTGAAAAACTGTTGATTGATAAAAATTTGAAAAACAGAAAAAATATTGATTTGCTCAATATTGCAGGATTAACAATTAGTTATTCTTATTTGGAAGGAATTTAAAACGAGCTTTTAGAAGTATATTCACTTTTGACCACGAACAGATTTTATTTTTGCAAGACTTGTTTAAAAATAGTTCATATTCATAATTCGATAGTTTTTTAAAAAATTAATTAGTGTTTTTATAACAAAAAATGTATTTTTATGATTTTTGTTTAACTTTTAATATCGAATTTATAATTATGGATCTCTCCTAAAGACAAAAAAGCGGCGAGAAATACGTTTAAAAAAACTAACGCAAAAATTCGCAAATAACAACAATATTTCAAAAACAAATCAAAATACCGTGTAAACAAACGTATTATCTCAGCTGAAGTAAATATGAGTTGAACTAAAATAATTCAAACCTAGCTAATAACTATGATAAAGCTATTAATTTTCAACGAATAACAAATTTTAAAGTTGAAGAAATAGCCGTTTGGTTTTAATTGGCTATTAGATGAAACACTCGGAACGAATAATAACAAAAAAAAAGAAAATGGTAGCATAGCGGGGTCTGTTTACCGCCCGATCTACTATTAGGAAAACATGTAGACAGTCATCATTTGTGTTTGAGAAAAAAAAAAAGTTTTAATAAAAAAATATAAAAAAATATTTTTTATAATATTTTTTTATCTATATATATATATATATATATTTATATATATAAACACACCGCCCCCACCTACACACACTTCTTTTTAATAAATAAACTCGATCGATCCAACACACCTCACCCTTAACAAATATAATAAATTAAATAAAAAAAAAAACAAACGCAAAAAAAGAATAAAAATAATTAATCCATTCATGCATTTTTTTTTTTTTTTTAACTCAACAAAACCACGTGAAAGTATTCAAAAATTCAAGAAATCCAAAAAAAATAAATACACTCTCCTTCAAACCAATTTATTTCTTTTTATCCTTAATGGAAGTAAGGGGCTCTCTCTTTTTACCTTTCATTCTTTTGTTTTTTTTTTTTTATTATTTAAATAAGATAAACTAAAAAAAAGGAAATGAAAAAAAAAAAGAAGGGGAAAGAAAAAGAAAAAAAAAAAACAAAAAAAAAATAACAAAATTAAACAAAAGCAAACTTATAAATAGCATTAATAAATAAACAATTAAAAAACAAAATAATAAAAAAATACTGAGCAAAACACCAACAAATATAGCAATAATAATACGCTTATTCTTAACAATTATTAAACTACTCAAACGCTAATACAAAAAAAACAAAAATATTACAATAAAAAAACAGATAAATTTTTTTAGATATAGCAGACATATTTGTTTTTTTCTTATCTCTCCCCCTCTCCCACCTTGCACATCAAGAAAAATAAGATGGCACGATACGACAAAACAAGACTTGTGCCGTGGAGGTTTCGAAAAGAAAAAAAAAAAACACAGATACTTTTTCTCTCTATAACGCGTTCACACTTAAATGTGTTACACAGAGTCAACCTTTTTGTCTTAAATTTCTTTTATTTTTAAAAACATTATTAACCCCACCACCCACAACACCCCAAAAATCCCCTAACAAAAAAATTTTTATAGATTCTGAAGAGGTTCCTCCTCAAATACTTCGCTTAAAAAATACTTCAACAGTTACAAAACAGATGGTAGCACTAAATAATAAAAATTATATTCAAATGATTTATGAAAATAGAGGAAAATTAAAAGGCTTCGCACCACACGGAGCAATGGTAGGCTTAAGGGAAGATTTATCTAAAGAAAAATTTAATATTCATATGTATACAAAAGAAATAGTAGCTAGAATTAAGAAAATTTGCCCTAACATCCGGGCACAACAATATAGTTTCAATAAAGTTAGAGTGAATGGAGTGATCTCCAAAGCTATTGATTGGAAAGAGAGTGACTTTAATGAACTAAAAGAGCAGTATGGTAAAATGGTACTTACAGGCGCTAATATACAAGGGGCTAGCAATAATACTCTTAATACATCACCATCCAACACACAATACACAATAGTGGGTAATTATAACACTAATTTCCCTAATATTGCAATTTCTACAACAAGCAATAATATTTCAAATACCAACACTACTCCACCGGTCGCACAAGCTAATAATACCAACAATTATTTACCTCAAAGTCAAAACGGCCAAAATTTGTCGCTAAACAATTCACCAAATCTAGCTAATATACCATTGCCTCAAAGCACTGCCAACACTAATAATCAAGGGCCTTCTAATAATAACACCAACGCAAACAACCAAACATATGCCAATATCAGCGCCAAACCTAAGCCTAAACCATTATTACCAGTACCTAATGCACGCCAAAAAGGTAAAGGGTTACGTTGGCAAGGTAACAAAAGTCCAAATTATAAAGGCAGGCTCTTTTAAAAATTAAACACTCTCTTTCCAACCATTTATAATATTGTCTAAAAAGTCGTCATATTTTATTATATACTTGCTCAAATAAAAAATAGTTTTTTAATATAATTATTCATAAATAAAACCAATTATATACCTCAATAATATATAAAAACTATCAACCTAACTAGGATTTCAAGCTGTATAAAACCGTTAAAAACAAACACTTTAGTACGTTATAAAAACAATCAGTTTAAAACTATTATTTATTTGTTTATATACACAATACTAAAACAATTCTTATCATAAAATTAACAAATAATGCATTTTATTTTGTTTAAATTTTACCACAATACAATTATACTTATTTTACCAAATTATCTTTATGTTAGTAACTAATTATAGGTTTAATCATTACTTATTTAGTTCAGGGTTTTAGATTTTAGTTTTTACTTTAGTGTAATCAACTCTTTTTAAACTTCTACTACGTTATTAATAAAAGTAACTGTTTAACTGTTTAGTTTATAACTCAAATACTGAACTTTTTAGGGTAGTCTAGTTAATATGTTCTTTTTACCTTTTTTGTTAAAATTATTTTTACTTATTAAATACTTTGCTTTTAAAATGTGTTCAACATAATCATCATCTGCACCATACTGTCAATATAGACTGCTCAATTTAGTTACAGAGGAATGTTTTAGTCACATTCCATATTAGTTAATAGTTTTACATCTACAAAAAATGGTAGCACTAATATTTGCAATTTCTTAAAAAATAATTTACACTAAACTATGCGTAAAAAATTCTTTATTTTCTCAACATTTCTCTTTTCTATAAAAAAGATATATTAACATATAAATTATCAGTATCACACCTAATATAGTTAAAAAAGTCGTGGAAACAAATGTTACTCTTTTCTCTTTTCTAAGTTCCACGACAAGGTTACCTTGGCTTTTATAATTTTGCTTCTTTATCTAATCAACCCCTTTATCCCTATTTTTACAAAAATGGAAAACAATAATAACAGCGGGACCGGTATCCTGGTAGAGTCCTTAGTAATCTCAGGAGATCCAACCTTGAGAGCCACTTGCCCTTCTGGCTCTCAATCTGGTGGTCCCGCAAATGGAGGGCATACAGAGGTCATTCAGGTGCAGAATGACCCTGTACAAAACGTTACTTCTAGCTTATCAGTTTCGTCTTCATATAAAAATAAATACCTAATAATAGACCCTAATTGCATATACAAATTAAATATTAACTACAATATAGATAGGTTAAATAAAACCTTACCATGTAATGAAAGAAGATGTAATGCGTGTGAGTTGATAAATAGTAATAATACATGTACAGCATATGCAACTAGAAGAATATTTGGTAATAACTTATGTGAAGATCAAAATTGTAATAGCTCCTCAATAGTTTATTTAATTACTTGTGATATTTGTGAAATGCAGTATGTTGGAGAGACGTTTAGAAAACTTAAAACGCGCCTCAATGAACATAAAAGGGATATTATTAAGAATACGAAAGATAGTTACCTAGTTAACCATTTTAACAATAAAAATCACTCTTATAAAAATATTAAAATACAAATACTAGAAAAAGTTAAAGATAAAGATAAAGCTGAATTAATTAATAGGGAAAATTTTTGGATTCAGGTTCTAGGGACAGCATACCCATTTGGTTTAAATGATAAAATTAAAGGATATGGCATTATTTCTAATAATAAAGACCCTAGGAATTACAAAAACCACCCATACTTCTCATATAAATTTCCTGCTATGCAAACTATTCGTAAAAGGAGTAAGAAGAACAGAACTAATAAAAAAATAAATATAGACTTAGTTAAAAATATTCTTCTTGAATGTTCAAATGAGGATATTACTTCAAGAAGAATATATCAGTTATTTGCAGCGCTGTCTCTAAAAAATTTTAAATTAATTTTATTAAAGATTAAACAGTATAGGATTAATGCAAGGACAAAACTAGCTATTTTAGGAATGGCAGCTTTTAGATTCAACAACAACAACAATAACCAGGTAATACCTAAAAATGTTGATAAAATAACTTACTTAAAAGCACAATATGTAAACAAGGGTATGGATCTTATTAAATTTGATAATATTTTTAAGGATAAAAATCTTATGAATCTTTTACCAATAGAAAGAAAAACACTAGGAAAAATTAGAATAGTTTATACTTACGATATCAAAATAGGTAACCTTATTTGTAACTATAATAGATTTCTTAAAAACCTTACTTTAGAAAAACTAACTGAAATTATTAATACAGATTGTGAATGCTATAACTCTAAAAATAAAGATAAACATCATGAACATATAATATCGGGAGATCTTTCTATAATTGAAGATAAACAACTAAGAAATCTGTTAAATTATGGTACCAAATACAGATTACCTAAGCAAATAGATTTGGAAGAAGTACGTAAAGAGACAGAAGGAGTAATTGATAGCCTTATTAATAGATGTATTAAAAAACTAAAATGTGACAATACTAAGTTTGATAACTTTGTTGTGAAGTATAGAAAAATTATTAACAATCGAATTAAATTCTGGTATGATAAAGATATAAGAAATAATATAAAAATCAACACACTGGGAAATGAAAATAGCATACTTAATAAATGTAAAAAACTATATAAAAAATATATAATTACTCCAGCAGACAAAGCAAACAATAACTTTGTCTTAATATGTAAAAAATTTTATGCACTAAATTTATGTAAAGAACTGGGATTGAAATATAAAGATAATAAATGGAATATAAATGGCAACGATGTATATAAGCCCATTAGAGATTTGGATCAAAATCAAATAATAGATAAACATATCGAAGTTGCTAAAATGTATAATTGTAAAGTATTAGATCAACATAAAGTTCTACCCATGATATTTAACTATCCTAAGCTGCACAAAAATCCTACTAAATTTAGAGAAATTGCAGGAGCTAATAAAGCTAGCACTAAAACTTTATCTATACTCCTTAGCAATATACTTAAATTTTTCGAAAGCCACTTTATTAACTACTGCAATGCACTCAAAGATAAAATTGGGTATGTATACTGGTCAGTCAAAAATAGCTTGGATGTTATAAATAAATTAAATGAATCTTCAAGTCCATATCATCTGTCCAGTGGAGATTTTAGTACCTTGTATACCAGTTTGTCACATGATGATATAATCAAAGAATTAAATGAACTAATAGACTTACTTTTCAGAAATTCTAACAAAAAATATTTAGCAATAGGATACAAAAATTTATTTTATACAAATGATAATACAATTAATCAAGATATATATGACAATAAATCCATTAAAAAATTATGTAAATATGTTATAGATAATACTTATGTAATGTTTGCTGGTATAGTATTTAAACAAATCTCAGGTATTCCAATGGGTGGTAATGCATCTCCACAAATTGCCGATCTAGTTCTCTCATTTATGGAATTCAAATTTCTTAAAAATAATCCAATTGAACGTAAACAGTTAAAATTCACTACTAGATATTTTGATGACTTATTAAATCCCAACAGTAAAGATTTTTTGAAAATATGTAATAAAATATATCCAAAAACTCTTACTTTAAATGACACATCCTTATCACCTAATGAATGCAACTATTTAGACCTTTGTATAGCTATTAAAAATAATGACATTCATTTTAATGTATATAATAAAACGGACGATTTTAATTTTAAAGTTAAACGGTTTATTGATAAAAGTAGTAATGTATCTAATAAATTAGGGACTAATATTTTTATGTCTCAACTAATTCGAATTGCACGAATATGCACAGAAATTGATATATATAAGGATAAGATTCAAGAACTAATACATCAATTTTACGAACTTGGATATAATAAAAAAGAATTGTCAAATACAATTTTAAAATTTGGTAAAGAATACAAAGCCCTGATTAGCAAATTTGATATATTAAATGTAAAGGACCTCAGAAAATTTACAGAAAAATGTTTTAATATAAACAGGTAATTAATTGCTTCACTCATTTCTAATTTTTATAAATAATCTTTAAAAATTAGCCATTAATTTATCACTTTCATAAATAACCGCTATGAAATGAGCAAAGCAAATAATTCTGAATCAATTTGTTGTCACATAACTCCCAAAAGAGCAGGATAGAATATGCAAATTTTTGAGATTAAGAAAGGAGAAAATGTTTCAATAGTGCATATTGCTACAGAAGTTTTAAGAAATTGAATTCCGTAATAAAAGAAAATAATTTTATCATCGTATACTGTTCTACTTTTAATATTTAATTTTTATAAAAATTTTTTATTTTATTTTATTTAAACAATGGAGGATGCGAATACAGCAGAAGAAGAAATCCAAAGGCTCAGCAATATTGAAGAAAATGAAGAAGAAATGACTTCAGTGGATAACCTGCAAAACAGAAAAAGAAGCATAGAGGAAAAACACGAGGTACTCTTACCTATTACTTAACTTTTTTAAAAAATATAGCTTTTATAAGCCTTAAATTTTTAGAATTATTTAATGCAAAAACTATAAGATACAAAGGTTTATTTAAAATTTAAAATAAAAGTTCATACTTTTTTAACTAAGTGTAACCGGGACACCAAATTTAAAAACTTTTTTGGAAATAAAATAATAATTAATAGATAATAATTAATGATATAATTTAATATTATAGTTGTATAAGATGAAATAAAGGGTTGGAATAATTAATGAAAGTAAAAAGAAAGAGTGAAACATAAGAGTATGACATGAAATAAATATAACTGTGTGCAACTGAGACACATTAACACATAATAATACTAAACAAGAGAATCATGAGCATAACAAAGAATATTAGCTACTTAATAGAAATACCTTATTAAATTTATAGTAATAAAAAATAAATACCTGTTTTACTTAAAGATTTTTCTTTCTTTTATAGAAAAGTTAATTTATATAAATAAAATAATTGCCTCTATCAAATTTAAAAATTTATTTTGTATTTTTTAAAAAATAAACTTATCTAATATCAATACAACAATAACTATAACAACATGAAACTAAACACTATTCATAATGTAAAATTATTTAGCAATTATCAGCATATTAACAAAAGCATCCAGCTTGGTTACTAATCATTACACTAATCAGGAATGTTACCTACTAATTAATAAATATGACGGAAAGTGTTTGCTGACGAGTCCCAGCTTTCCCTCATATTCATTTTGCCTGTTCAAACAAGGGACGAAACAGGCAAATGTATTAAAAACTTTTTCTAAAGGTTAAAAATAAACCTAATACCTAAAACATATAATAGTATCAATATAGTTTTTTATATATCAAAAATTAATATAATTTACTAAACTATATAACAATTACTAAAAGCATGAATACTCCTGTATATTACTTATAACTATAATAACATTTAATATAATTTATAATTTAATAAACTCTCTCTTTAAATAATTTTTAATACGTTATAGATAACATCAACAAATGGTAATGGAATTTCTCAACTAACAAAAACTTTTTTCTCTAATTAAAATATAGTACGCTTAATACTTCACATTCAAGAAATAGTCACTAACAAAATCTACTCACACTCACAGTAACATTTACTAATTTTATTTGTTGACACTTTCAATATGTATATTATTATTAAAATTCATCTATATTTGCACTCTTAACACTATTAATGCATTAAATATTTACTAACACCTAGTATATATGCTTTTTGCATATATACGAAATGTCTCTAGCATGTATGCTTTGGCATACATGTGAAATGTCTCTTTAGCGTATATGCTTTATGCATATACGTGAAATGTCTTCTTTAGCATGTATGTTTACACATACATGCACAATGTCTCTTAGCACATATGCAACATGCATATGTGCATATAATTTATAGCAGAAAGACACAGTGTATACTTATTTTTTGTTTCTATTTAATTATACATAAATAAATAAGAGTATCATTTACATATTATACACCAATTTCCAAAATGTCTCGAACTATAGCAATATTTCTCAAAAAATAACAAATATTTTGGTAGTCACACCACGTTAGTTTTTTATTAGTTTTCCTCACACACATTCCATCTTTTTATTAAACTAGCGTATTGGGGACAAATTGCTCCCGACAATTCGCTCCTGGACAATTCACTCCCGGGACAATTTGTTCCCAGACAATTTGCTCCCGGGACAATTTGCTCCCGGGACAATTCGCTCCCAGGAGTTTTTATAAACGCAAATCTTATCAAACCAACTTCATTAGGGACAATTCACTCCCAGGACAATTCGCTCCCGGAAGTTTTTATAAACGCAAATCTTATCAAACCTACTTCATTAGGGACAATTCGCTCCCTGGAGAACTTGCTCCCTGCCCATTTTGCTACCGGCATTTTTAATAAACTCAATTCTTTTAAAGTAATTCATTCAGACAAAATTAATTATTTTTTAGCTATTGTTTGTAAAAATGATGAGTAATTTATACAATGATTTGTTTGCAAGCGGGAAAAAATTAAGATATATGTACCAAGAACAATACCTAAGGATAAATTTGCAACCTTTAAAACTTTTTATTGTTCGTTTTGGCAATAGTTATAAACAATCACGACGGTTAATTCAATGTACACAAAGGTCTCAAGAAGAATTAAACGTCATTGGTATATAACGTTGGAACTAAAAAATGAGCATAAAAAGTTTAGAATACAGACATTTTTTGTTTAAAAATTATGAAAAAAAACAGTTGAGATAATGTTCTTAAAAACATTATAACCATTTATTTATAAAATACTGGCAAAAAATTAATCCCATCTGGACGCTTACTATTAATCAAAATGTTGTATGCCTAATTTGTAAGAATCAAAATTTTAAAAAAGTGACAATTTCACATATTTCTAAAAATTACTGGAGCATGTTTTACTTACATCTTAATTAAAGCTGTGAGGTTTTTCAGGCTGAAATTAAGGGCATACCGTTCACCGTCAAGAAGAAATAAAACATAAATGCTCGAGCCAAAAAAAGAAATAAAATAAGTCTTCAGAGGTAATGTAACCAATAATTATTAAATTGCTTCACGTCTTTTCATACACGTGATATTTTTTCTGAAAACGAGTGGTTACTTGACTACCAACACAGTTTCACCCTGATAGAATTTATCTTTAGTTGCGATTTCACGGCTGTTTAAAATTGATATGGTTTATTCAATTTTTATTTTATCCGACTAATGTACGTCATTTATTTTTATTTAAATATATGCCTGAGGTGAAATCGCTCTTTTTTAGCGTTGTAAATCGGCCTGAACTGCTTCTAGACTATCCATGACAAGAAAAAAATTAATTTTTTAACCGTAAAATTAAAAATAAAGCGCAATAATAAGCAGAATGTTAAAAAGCTTTAAAATTATAAAGCCGTAGGCAAGGAATAATTTCACAGTCACTTCTGAAGAAGCAACCCCGTATATGACGTGTTTTGAACATATTGTTTTTGCTATTTTGCCATTCTAGAAGTGTTTTTAGTATTGATCGATACTAAAAAACGTACATGTCTAATTTTATAGCAGATGTTATCACACGCAACTCCATTTCAGAAGCAGTGTTGATAGGCTTAATGTGACCAATATTTTAAAAACAAAAATTAGTAACAAGAGCTTACGAGCACTAGAGCACTATAAAAGAATTTCTTTCCTATTAAAATTAAAAAATTCTGCTGAAATCAATTAATTGTATTAAAAAATAACTTTGTGTGATTAACAATTAAAAATTTTGCCTGGTAGAATCGACCACAACATTTTTAAGTAAGAAATAAGCAGAATACAAAGTTTTAATAGTGCATAAAATAGTATTGCGGTTGGTCGTAGTCTTTTTATACTAATGGTTTGTTTTGTTTAGATAGAGGTGTGTACTGAAGAAAAATTTAGCTTTTTTCAGGAAATAAAGTAAAATAAAAAATATATTGCCGAAAAAAACAAACCGTTATAATAGAACATTATCAATCAACTGTTTTCACATGTTTTTTATATAAAATATATCTACTTTTTTTATTAATAAAAAAGAAGTTACTCTATATTTTTGGCCATTGAACATGTAATACACGCTTACTAAACTATACTATAACTTGGTGTGTATTTTACTTACTTGTGTCGCAGCATTAAAGCAAAACTTATAAAAAATGGATAATCCACTGAAGCTATTTTAATGATTAAAAATATTTAGAAAGGTTGCTTTGTCTCTGTTCTGAATACTCGTTTTCTTGTAAGTGTATCGCATAAGCACAGACGCCAATAAAATACTTTATAAAATATTTTTTTATTGCCTGTCCGGTATTCTTTTGATTGTGAAAATATTAGAAGAACTTACACTTTTAAGTTTGTGCATAGCTGGATGTTTTGTCCTTTCATCGGATCGGTTAGGAGAACTGTCTCTTAGTTCCGGCTGACTCTGATACATTCTCATATTTTTACATTCAGTGGAATCTCCTTTCATGCTGGAAGATCTACTTCGAGATCTAAACGCCGATGTTTTCCTTTTTAAACTCAACCAAAGTTTCTGACGTCTAGACATGTGAGAAGCTAAAAACATCTTCTTCTTAATATTCAGTCATTTTTTATGCTTCAGAATATTTTATTAATTTTTAAAAGACGCACAAAAATATTATTCCAGTATAATACATAATTACAAAGTAAAATAGCACAAAATATCAATTAAAATTTATACAAAGTTTGCAATTAGCGCGTATATCGACATAGAAAAGAAATTTGGGATAAAAACAAATTATAAACAATATATAACAAAACAAAATAAAACTTAAAATTTGAAGAAAAAAAGCATTCTTGCAATGTAAACATTTTACAAAAAAACCAGAAACAACATTGTAAAAATTTGAACTATATTTTTTTATAGCGAAGCACAATTTATAATTTAAACTATTATAAATTTGACAAGATAAATAATGAACATTATTTCTGCTGTTTTTTTAATCGGTTATTTTAAAAGATTAAGCAAGTTATAATAATCATGGCTGGAGCGGGAGCGCCACGGGACGATTTAGCCCCATCGGCGCCGCGCCAACTATTATTAGAGAACGTGGGTAAATTTTGAAATTCAGAACCTTCTTCTTCTTATTATTATTATCTCAACGCTAAATCCTTTAAATTGATATTCTTTTTTCGTTACTGATTTGTCTAAAATAATCATGGGCTCATTGAAAAGAAGAAAGAATCACGCAACGTTCTTATGAAGCACTTTTTTCATTTAGGTGCTTGTTTTTGATTTTTTTGATCAAAATAAAAAATTGAAAATTACAATTTGCAACCGCATAATAACAGCCTTTTGGCAACAATAAAGATTGTACAGAGCAGAAAACGGACAGCCCTTTGTAGAACCTGAACCATAACAGTAGAAGACTGTGCTCGATTTCTAATTGGTGGCAGAAATCACTTCATTTCCCAGCGCCATCTATTTTAACCGCGCGGGAAACGTCAGAAACCTTAATTGGCGGGTACTATTCGTGATTTGTGGCTATATTTTTTTGCGTTGTGAAAATAAAAGAAAGAGAAGTTAAAATTAGAGATTTTTCTGCTCATTGGAGATCAATTTTTTTGGGGGGTTCATTGACTGAAAGTGATTCTATAGCGTCAAGGTTTTGACCATCGTGTAAGTTTATTGTGCTTTTATAATATTTTATATAAATTTGTTTCTAAACGTTTGGAAATCAAAATTAACATTTTTCCCCAGACGGTCTTATATTTATGATATATTTGGATTTTTAGAAAAATAAAATAATGAAAGTATTTTAAACTGTGCACTAAGTAATTTGTCACGCCATTAGCGACGCAATAAATTACATAAACATTAGATGAAAAGTAAAAAAGAGATTGGGACAAAAATAATAAGAAAAAAGTAATTTAATTAAAATTATAGTTTTTTTTAAATATAAAAAAGAGCTGTACCTCGGCCAAAACATTGTTATTTCGAAGCTGGGGCCCAATAATATTACTCCTTCCTGTGTTGGGAGATTCCCGATTTTACGATGGTATATAGTGGTCTAGCAAAATTTGTGTTGCGGGTGCGTGTTTAAATAAATACCTTAACCCTACGCTTCTTGATGCGGTTACACTGTTTACTAGCAAACCCAACAGGTTTAAAGACCACTGTGGCGGATAGCGTTGAGCAGTTTAGGTCAACTAAACTAACAATATTAATTCATGTCTTAAGTAGTCACTACACTCGCGTTCAATCATTGTTTCATTTCAATTTAAAACATTTTTAAAATATATTAATGTATGCGCTGTAATCAAATTACAGTAGCCCGCGCCTGTCGCCGCGCGTGTCAAAACAGTCGCTTATAGCAGTACGTGCGCTCCACGCGGTGCGTGGGCCCAGTGGGTTCCGCAATTATTGTTTTGCGCTTTTAACTTGGAGAACTGTCGTACCGCCCAATTTGGGAACCCTTACGTTGGCAGACCCAGCTTAGGTATTTATATTACTTACCTTATTTTTATCCGATAATTACCCACTTGAGATGCCAACCGCTATAGTTGGTTTCGACCAACTTAGGTAAGGAAATTGTGTTGAGTGGAGAGTTCGCAGGGCTGTCTGTGAACTCTCCTTTGAGATAAGGCGGCATTTTTCGGAAGTGTTCTGGTGGAGTGACTACGATCTTGGGTACAGGTATTAAATAAGGAATTTTGCACAAATTTGTACGTAATCTACCAACGTATTTGGTAGCTAATTTACCTAAGTTAAATAGGTTACATAAAACCCTCAGTGGTGTGTCGTCAAGGACACCCACTGGCTTTGTAAAAATATCGTCCTATTTTTTAATCGGTAAATTTCTAAAAAATTAATTATTTAAAATTAATTCAAACGCAAGCCTCTAACTGAGTCAATCAAAAATAAGTTTTTAGTTGCTAAAATAAGTTTTTAAAAGGCTAAAAAGTTATAGCCTTAGCGTATCTAAACGCCTTAAAAAATAGTCTTTTCTTTTTGCTAATTCAAAGTGCTCAAATTGCTCAATGTGCGCAAAGTATTTCTATTCTTTTGTTCGCCGCAACGCGGTCTGTTGCGCTCGTAAGTAAACGCTCATAAATAAACGTTTTGTGTAATCCGTTGTGTAACCTATTTATCTCCGCAAGTAATCAATCTGTCTACGCAGTGTCTAATTCATAAAATACGTAAACTAGGCATTCACTGCGTTCAATCAAAAAGGTTTTAAAAATCACAAGTAACCATACATAGAACAGTCCCACACGACACATATAAACCACGGAACCCAAAACTACTTGCCAATCCCTCTCTTTTCTTCTCATCGAACCGTTAAAATTGCACTGATAATTTTAATGTTTCGTTGAAAACTAATCCCCACGACAAATCTCGTCCCTATACTTTATGCTGTTCGTTTCCTAGTTCGGTAGCTTCATATTTTCCATGCACACCGGGCTTGAAATTCTGAAGGAACTTTTTGAAAACCTAAGCAAAGCTTGGGTCGGTAAACACTATTCATTTTCAAACCTGTTGCTTCAAGGTTTCACCCACTAAATTACTCAGGTGAGGTTACCGAGCTCAGTGAAAAAATTGAGCTTACAACTCTTTGCTGGAAACCCTAACTTTTTGTAGAAGTCTGACTCCATCAGACTTCTCCAATCACGTTCTGAACTTGTACTGGTATTTTTAATGTTCCATACCAGTCCCTTACCTTCCCCTCGTTGAACCTGCGTAAAGTACTGTCTTCACTTTCAATTTGACCAGTAACTTTTTGTAGGGAGCAAAAACCATTTTGCTCTTATTTTTACGACCCAACACGGTAATGTTTCACTGTAATAATTACCGTCAATTGGTAATTACCTAATTTGGATCAGGTCTCAACTTACGTTTGGTATCATTTCGTATATTGGACTTCGTCAGCATTTTGTGCAAAGTTTTTGAAAAGGAATTCGCGAAGAATTCCTCCTTTTCTCAACCCGTCCTACCGTAACCCCACTCCGTGAACCGACTTGACCCCCCGGTCAAGAGGGTGTGTCGTGTGTTCCCTCGCTACGCCAGAGTAAACACTAAGGTTAAATCATAAAAATTGTGCAAACTTCTTTATTGTGTAATTAACCGGCTGAGCCGAACAAAAAGGGAAAACCAGCATAAGGTGTTTATTAAATACGATAAGTAATCCGTGTGTACCGGGCCGCAAGTCCATCAACTTACCGGCTTGACCTTGTTTGGCCCGTTACCCCACAAAGTTTAAACATTACGTTCTATTTGAGAAACTATAATATATATGAATATAAATGCCTAAATGGTCAAAGATTTAGTAAAATTCAATTCATTTCGAGTCGTTAGAGCCGAGGAAATTTAAAAACTGACGCTTAATACTCAAATTTTTGAACTTAAAACAAAAATTTAAGAAATTGGTACCGAAAATTTAAAATCAATAAAACCTCTAAGCATAAACCTAATACCAAACCATTCTTTTCTTTCAGTTCTTATAGGCAAATAAAATCTAGCTGACCGCGATATTTGCAGTATTGAATCGACTATTTAACAACAAAAACATTCATAATTTTTCACTAAAGCAGATTAATAACAAACATTAAAAACTGTATTTTAATAATTATTTAAAAAATTATTGAATATGGAACCTAAATGCAAATTTTTTAAGGGCTAAAGTTGGTTAATTTATGTATATTTTGTGAAAAAGTGGAATTGACAAAAAATTCTGCGTTCTTATTTGTTTTAAAAAAAAAACGTCGTTACCGCACAATTTTAATTGGTCCCCTCATGTCTACATTCAATTTTCAGGGTCAGCCAGATAATTCAAATTCAACCATAGTTCTCTAGACGACTCCAAAGACCCCGTACCATACAAATGAATATTTTTTTAAAAATACTTAAAGACTTTTTTAAGTACATATGCCATATCTTACGATTGTTTATTTTTGGTTGTTTTTTTTAAATGAATAAATTTAACAAATGTTACAGATGAAAGTACAAAGAATTTTAAATTCAGTGTTCAGCACCATTTTTAGGATTGATTTCAATAAACGGTTTACAAATTATAAACTTACAAAAATATTTGAAAAATTCTTAGACAAAAAAACGTCTTCAATCCGCATAAGATTTGACAAATTTTCATCAAATCTCTTTATTTGTGTTTATTAGTCAACTTTTGGCTTCGGTCTTTTTTTAATTAAATTTGCTAAAGTAAAGTTGGTTTAAAAGATAAGAGTGTATTCGGTTTAGAAAAAAATTATTCCACTATATAAGCTAATTATTAGTAATTTGTTTGTACTTTGTAAATCGTTGTATCACTTATTGAGCATGCAACAATAATCCGCAAATTCAAGGTGCAATGGCAACCTATCGACCTAAGACTAGAAATTCATTAAAATTTATTAAAATGTTGTTAAGTATTTTTCAACTCTCTAAAATGCATGTAAATTTAAATTTAACACAACGCTTTAAAATCTAGCTGCTTACACTCCACAGCGAACGCAATAACAATATAAACAAAACACATCTTGTGTAGTTTACCACAGATCTATCAAAAAAAATTCAAATTTATTATGGGATTAATCGTTTTATTTTATGAGCAGACATAGAAAGATAAGCAATATCCTTTAACGAAATTGAAAACAAGAAAACTAAATAATATTGCCTAAACGTTTTTGTTTTATATTCTAGATAAACTTTGAACTATTTTTTAAATTTTATTTGTATTCTTTGTTTAAATCAGATCAATTGTTAATAATTATATGCTTGTTTGTTTTAAATGAAAGCTAATAGAGCATCAGCCCATTATTATGGTTTCACAAAAAGCTTGTACAAATATACATAATATTTTCAAAATATCAATTAATCCCATTTAAACATAGAACTATATTAGATTTTGTGAAAAACGAAAAAACTTAACACGGAAAATTAATCTGTTAATTAATGTGTTAATTAACCTTAAAAGATGTGAGGAATGACAAATCAGAGAAACCGAGTTTTTTTTTTATAAAATCTGTAAACAGATTATTTAAAATAATGAGATTGTTTAGGCTTGTCTAAAGAATGAGTAGAGAAATTTAGAGTCTAAAGCATTTAGTTTTTGTAAAAATTTTCATTTTGGTTTTTTTGTGTTTTTTTTTCATTTTTATTATACAAATAAATCACTATATACTAATAAAGTGCAGTCATTCTTGTACATATAAGCTTAATTGAAAATATTTAGTAGAATTTAAAAAAAATTTAACAAATAGTATATAATTTACTACTTAAAAGTTTTTTTATTTTTAGTAAATATTTAAGTCATTTAAAATAGTTAGAAATGAACCCCTAAGTGATTTTTAAAATTAGAAATTGTTTATTTATCGTACGGGTCTTTAGAGCCACAAGCAGGGAACTTGGAGCCATCGGAAATTTTTGGAAACTTGGAGACTCGAACTATGTGAACTATGTAAAGCCTTTAAGGAAAAATTGGTTTGACCTTAGATTAAGGTTTCGCTTAGATTTAGGTAAACGTTTTAATAATTTATATTTCCGGCTCTAAGTTCCCAACTTACGGGTCCATGTTCCCCGCTTACGGCTTAATTTTTCATTGAACTCAACCAAATTTTTTAGGCAGTTTTAACCTTCATAATTATCATTCTAACTTCTTTATTTTTTACAAATTAAAAGCAAATGGATCGGAAAAATAAAGAAAAAAATTATTTGTCAGCCGTATGGCTGACACGGTATACTTGTTATTTTTGAAGAATTTTTAATTTTGAAGAATATCTAAAGAAGACATTTGCAGTGATTTGGAATGGCTCCAACATTAGTTATCTATATATAAATAGACGTAATGTGTGTGTGTGTGTGTGTGTGTGTGTGCGTGCGTGCGTGCATGCATGCGTGCGTGCATGCGTTCGTGCGTGCGTTCGTGCGTGCGTGCTGTGTGTCTGTCTGTGTGTGTGTGTGTGTGTGTGTGTGTGTGTGTGTGTGTGTGTGTGTGTGTGTATGTGTGTGTGTTTGCGTGCGTGCGTGCGTTCGTGCGTGCGTGCTGTGTGTCTGTCTGTGTGTGTGTGTGTGTGTGTGTGTGTGTGTGTGTGTGTGTGTGTGTGTGTGTGTGTGTGTGTGTGTGTGTGTGTGTGTGTGTATGTGTATGTGTGTGTGCGTGCGTGCGGGCGGGCGGGCGTGCGCGCGCGCGTGTGTGTGGGTCGTGTGTGTTTGTGTGTGTGTGTGTGTGTGTGTGTGTGTGTGTGTGTGTGTGTGTGTGTGTGTGTGTGTGTGTGTGTGTGCGTGTGTGCTTGTGTGTGTTTGCGTGTGTGTGTTTTTGGAAAAAAGAACATGGACATCTTTATACTGGACAACATTTTTCACTAAAGAAAAGAATGACCTTGCTCCCCTGGGCTAAATTAGATATCATTGCAAAGCTTACAGTCCGGGGAATGTCATAAACAGGTTAAAATTTAAAAAAATTTGCATGGACATCTTTGGCTAAATGAGATATCATTGCAAAGTGTACAGGTCGGGAAATCTCGTAAAGGTGTTAAAATTTAAAAAAATTTAATGGACATCTTTAGGCTGGACAACGCATTTTCACAAAACTTGGACTTTGGAAGTTGGGGGCCCTATGGACTTTGGAAGTTGAAAAATTTTTTGTCGTTGAATTGGCTTAACTTATTGGTTAAAAAATTAGTCAATATGTTTTTTTGGAAAGATAAACATGAACGTCTTTATACTGGACAACGTATTTTCACCAAAAGGGGGATGGACCCCAACCGCAGAATAAATGAGGTATCATTGAAAAGCTTGTAATTTGGGGAATGTCATAAAAGGGTTAAATGTTTAAAAAATAACATGGACATTTTTAATCTGGACAACAAATTTTCAACAGAGGCACCCCATAAATTTTAAAAGTTAATTTTATCATGGATGGCGCGAGAGCGCCACGGGGCGATTCGGCTCCGCAGCGCCGCCCCAACCATTAATAGAGAACGTGGGTAAATTTTGAAATTCAGAACCTTCTTCTTCTTCTTCTTATTATTATTATTATTCCAACGCTCAATCCTTAAAAGCGAATTTCCTCATTCGTTACTGATTTATCAAAAATAAACATGGGCTCATTGAAAAGAAGAAAGAATTACGAAACTTTCTTAGGAAGCACTTTTTTCATTTAGGTCCTTGTTATCGATTTATTGATCAAAATAAAAAATTGAAAAAATAGGCAAATAAAAACTCCCAACCGCTCAATCACAGCCTTTTGGCAACAATAAGGATTGTACAGAGCAGATAACGAACAGCCCCTCATGGAAACCGTACAGAAAAAGCAGAATACCGGTTTTAATTGGCGGTGGAAACCGAACCAGTTTCCAGCGCCATCTACATGAATCGTGCGAAAAACGGCGGTAATTTAAATTCATATTCTTCTTCTTATTATTTTTTTATTTTTATTATAAATGAATTATCAGTGCCGCGGGAGCGCCACACGGAGATAAGCCCAACGGCCGCTCAAACTATAATTAAAGAACGTGGTTAAATTTAGTATTATGTTCTTTTTCTCCTTATTGTTAATATATTATTTTATAGTACTATATTACTATAGTTATGTTATGGTATATTACTATAGTTTATTACGCTATTTTTTAATTTAATTCAAAAAAGTGGTAGACTAGCTTTGAAAAATGCTCTAAGAATAGAACAGAAAAAAGGGGCGATTTTTTCCCGGGCGTATGTTTAGACAGAAAAGATGTGGACCAGTCTGAGATGGACATTATATGGACAATAAAAATTTTGCATTTGGTTTGGGCAGCTGCTTACTGAATGAAAATTTCTACCATATGATAATGATTTTTTTTATACATTGATCTAATCGAAATGTCAATTGAAAAATCATACTCACAGCAAGCTTTGACAAGCGCGAAATCGTCACCTCTTTCAAATTTATAGTTGTTTCTTACACATACAAATATAACCTTCTAATTGAAAAAATGGCAATTACGCGCTTGTCAAAGATTGCTGTAAGTATGATTTTTTCAATTGGCATTTCATCAGACTAAAAAAATGCAACAGTGCTGTGTGATTAGATCAATGTATAAAAAATCATTATCATATGGTAGAAATTTTTATTCAGTGAGTAGCTGCCCAAACCAAATGCAAAATTTTTATTTTTCACGTAATGTCCATCTCAGACTAGTCCACATCTTTTCAGTCTAAACATACGCCCGGGGAAAAATCGCCCTTTTTTCCTGCTCAATTCTTAGAGCATTTTTCAAGGCTAGTTTCTATTGCTAATTGTTGCTATTGTCATTGCTATTTATTACCAGCAGATATTAGTAAATGAAAAGCCAGAATATTGTTTTTTTTTGGAAAAATCAACATAAACATTTTTATGTTGAACAACAAATTTTTTAATAGTTGGGATGAACCTTCCACCTCAACTACAAAAATATTGGTTTAAATGATATATCATTGGAAAGCTTACAGCTCAGAGAGTGTCGTAGGGTGCTTAGGATTAAATTTCGAAAAATTAGCAAATTAATCTGAGAATAACAAATATAATTATTTGTCAGCCGTATGGCTCACACGAGCTACTTTTATTTTAAAAAAATTGAAAAAACTAAATTGTTATTATATCAAATTAATATTTGTCTGCAGATTTTGTACAAAAAAAATTGGCTCTTAGCTCGTTTCCTGACAGCCTTTAAGTTTGGTTGATTGTTTTTTAAATTTTTTTATGGTTGGTTTTATTTTTAAAGTTGAAAGGAGCAACATAAAAACGAGAGGAATAAGAACATAGAAATACATGGAATCGACCAAAGTTACGTGAAAAATAATGAATTAGCATGGTTAACACGAAGCTGATTGGTCTTATTATGATGTTTATTTCTGTAATAGTACGTTCAACAATTTTTTGCGCGGTTTTCCAACAAAAAATTAAGGTGCTTCGATAGTTGCGACCGCACTTTTCAACCAAACCGTATGTAAATTACTCCTAACGTGATTTCGGTCGATTATGATGATACATACTAAAAAGCGCCTCAGTGGCGATCATTGCATACGCAAGCTAAACAATCTAAACAAACCCGTAGGACCACATAAACTTCCTAGTTAAAAATAATTTATATTAAACGTTTTTTTTAAAATTATTTTGGGCTTTTTTTGTTTTTAGAACAACAAAAATAATCACAGAGGTTTAATTTAAGTCAAAAAGAGCATGCACAGATAAGTTTTAGATTGTTATTACTGGTTATCCATTCTTTGTATTTTTGATATAAGAAGATAAAATCGTTTGAAATTTAAATTTAAAAAAAGAAACAAAAAACAAACCATTTTTCAAATAAAAGTGATACACATAAAGCATTTTTTATAATTTTAAGTCAAATTACTGTTTACTATCGCTAAAGAGAACACTGTTTCCGGAAATAATATGCATTACTCCGTAAAAAATTTTAACTGAGTTATACTTTTCAAATCAATATAGCAATGCGAAAATTACTTGTATTACGTATGGCAATAGTGAATCAAATCAATCACGACTGACTAAGCGCTACTTCAGTTCACACACACACAAACTTTACATAACTTTAAAAAATTTTACCTTTTCTTTCTCTCTTTTTTAAGCAAGAAGGGCTGGCCGGCGTTGAAGACGATTCTCGTAGATACGGAAGAGACAATGAAGGACTTTCTCTGGCTAAAAGAACGTCAAAAAACGTTTTTTAAAAAATATTTTCAATCGGAAAATGAATTTTTCGATAAAACTGTGTAAGATGTAATTAATACGTTCACCAAATTGTAATTTAAAAAAAATCGCAAGGCATTGTTTGTTTTTTTTTTAAAGATTCTAAGAATTTTACAAAGGAATTTTTTTACTTAAAAATATTTTTTAAACTCCGATGAAGTGTTATAACAATGAACAAACTCAAGCAAAAGCTTACTGAACTTGTTATTTTCAGCATGAAATTTGTCGAAAACGTCCTTAAGAGTGCCGATGGTTATCCCCAAGTTTGTGCTAACTTTGGTTTGATTATGGGGTGAGTATTCATTTTTGACTAGAGCTATATAGCAGTTCTCGACATAAAAAATTACCAAAAAAATCGGGACAGTTTTTGACGTTTGTCTTAAAATTGTATCCAAAAACCACAAGATCATGGAAAAACACGCTCTACTGCATCTTTTGATCCATTTTATTGTCTAATAAATTGATACCAAAATTAAAGCAAATGAATTTGAAAATGAGATTTTTTGACAAAAATTGGCAGTATTGTTAGAAATCGATAAAACACCTAACCCAAAGGGTAAGTCCATCCTAAGCCAAAACGATTTTTTAAGTTTTGGTTTCAAGTTTTCTTTTTTGTTGCCCCTATTTCCAAAATTTTTTCGACGATTCAAAATTTTCTTTCTTACAGCTTCAAAAAAGAGTACTTATACACATGATGCAAATTCAAAATGTGGGCACCGTTTGAGAAAAAAATTTTTTTTGAGAAATCATATAAAATTTAAAAAAAAATATGCAGAGTGTTAACAAAAATCTGTGTACAAATTTTAGAAACTTTGTTTTTTAAGTCCAAGTAAGTCGCTGGGAAAATTTACACTGCGTTTTTTGACCTTTTATGTTATTTTAATTAGAAGTATTTATTTAATTGATTTTAAAATTATAATGAAAAATTGAGGCAACAAACTTGTTTGTACCTAAGCAAGAATTTTAGTATTTATCATTTCTTTGTAAAACTAAAAATTAATAATGAATAAATGACTTAATATAATATTCTTACTTCCTTCATTATGATACGATTCCTCCATTTTTCTTCCAACGGTTGAAGAAACAGATACAGTGGAAGCCGAGCAAAATACCCCTAAATTATATAATATTTTTTTACTTCAATAAGTTAAATGAAAATCTTTATGTAAATGTATAATGTAAAATTCACCTGGATGGATAAAAACTGAAAGATTATTTATGAGTACCACAGCTTTTTATAAGCTTATGCGTTGTATAAGGCGATTATGGCATGTCAACTCCAGTGTAATAAATCCTGTTACAAACAAACTATATATAATTTCTAACAATTTATTTGACTAGGACCACGCACAGAGCATATTTGAGTGCTTGTAGGTAAATACAAAGTATGCAATATTGGTTATTTGTTAAGTTTATAATAAACTTAACAGACCTAAAAAAGCGCTATCACAAATCAAATTCATATTGCTTCGAACGGATTTCTTTAATACAAAATGTACGCAGTTTAAATTTGACATATCAACGCTACAGCACTTTAAAATTTTAGTCCGACAAGTCGCTCATTTAAGGAATAGTTTGTTCCGGGCAATATATGAATTTGATGTGTGTTATACAGTGTTCTTTTGATGCATTGTCACACATAGCATTGATATCGAAAAAGCCTAAATAAATATTAAATTTGAAGAAAATATGTGAGCATTGTATTGGGAAATAAAATTGTCGTGAAACGATCTTTTTTAAGTTGTATTGTACGTAAATTTGCTATAAATGGTTATTTTTCAATTACTTATAAAATAGTTGCGTTTTTTCAATCTTTATTTTGATTTACTTATTTTTTTGATATCTGGTTAGATTCGTCAAAAACAAAAAGATGTAGATAAAATGATTCATACAGTATCCTGTTAAACTGCTGTATAATTTTTAATTAATATTTAACACACAATGCAGAATAAATCTGTTTTAAATGCATTATTTAAATTATTTTTAAATAAACCATCGCTTACTAAGTTTATTTAGAAATAATAAAAAATTCGAAATGTTGAAATAATTAAGTGAACTACAACATAACAAAAAAATGCAAATAATACTAGAAAAACTTTGGAAACCTGTGAATTATAAAAATATTTATAGAAAATCCTATGTAATAAAAATATCAAAATAAATTTTGTATCAATTATATGAATTTTTTTTCGTTTTGGTGATATATTGGTCTGATAATAATGTTTGTATCTTTTTAAAATGTCACCTTTTAACATATGTTTTTAATAAAAATTTTATCCGCAGTGTTTGTTTATTATAAGATACTGTTAACATTATATTTTTTCAATTACACATATGTCTTTCAACGGTAAACTTATATATAAAAAAAGCTTCCCCGCGATATTTTTGTTGATTGATTTTTTTAATTATTCCAGTGCTGATACTTTAAAAAGTATACCAAAAACTTATTTTTAATAAAAGTAGAAATAAGCAAATAACTGAACTTATTTGGTGTTATTTAAATATGCTAAAATTGTAAATATTATTTTAGCAACCTTAAATCTTTCTAAGCTCATCTTATTGGCAGTATGGCAATGTGTCTTGTGACAAGGTTTCTTGGAGTTTTAAGGCAAAAATTTTTTACGTTATATTCAAAAAAATATATATATACGGGCGAGCATTTTTAATGCAACAAAAGTCATATATTATAAAAATATTAAGTGAACTACATCATTAAAAAAGTACAAAATGAGGTTTTGGTCGGTTGATAGCTCAATTTACAGTCATTATATTGTGACGTCCAGAAATATGAGGCCGAATAAATCAAGTTTTTGGAAGAAAGAATGCGGAACAATTTGTTATTTCTAGCTTTTTGACTGAAAAATAAGCGATACAAGACTTAAACCTGTAATCTCCAGCCTCAGTACCTCATTGACTCTGACTGACGTGCTGCGTTACACCATCGCTTGAGAGTGTTACATCACTACTTATATTTATAAGGCGTCGTATTTCTGAAACATTAAAAGAATGGGAGTTGTGACAATATGAACTGATTTATGGACATAATGATTGGGATACTTTCGTGGATTTATATAGCTAATAATAATTCTTTGAAGTTCGAATTTGTCTTTAATTATTAATTTAATTCAAAATATTAATTTTTCTTTGAAATAAATATCAAAAGTAACCCAATTACTGTAGTCATGTAAACTGTTGAGCCAAATCATATGCGTAAAACAATTAGCATAAATATCGTGCTAAATTTTTTGTCGTAAAAAAGATGAATTACAGCTGGGTTGCGCAGCTGTATAAAAAATTTGGGACTATATAAAAAACAATTTTGTTGCAACACTTAGTTGCAAAAAATTTATGTAAAAAACGTATGATTTAAAGTTAAAGGTTTTTTTGTAATTTTATCATTTAATTTAAAACAATTTTTTTAACGCTACAGAGCAGACATCCATAACTGCTTAAAAGTGACCGAGTTGTAGTTTGTTCCTCCAACAATATTAAATTTGCTGACAACACTTCCCGATAATTTGGAAATACATAGTGGTTGTACCCTACCTAGCTAGGAGCTATACCAATCGGGTCGTATAATTATATTCATCATGTATAATTTTTTTCATATATAGGATACATTCCCCATGAATTTTAAATCACCACATACCTAAAAAAAAGTAAGGCGGTTGAAAACAACCGAACATTTTGGAGGGTATTAGCGTATATTAATAGCGTACTAGGGTATTAGATATGTTAAAATCTGATTTTTAGTGTTTGTGGTATAGAAAGTTCTCAAATTTTAGGCGATTATTTCGGAAGTTTTAAGATTTAAAGTTTTAAAATTTTCGCGGGAGAATAAACCTACACAACTTAAACACCTGCAATATTTTATGTATAATGTTTTTCAAGGTTTTGCTATACTAAAAACGCGGGAAAATTTTTTTGGTTTGAAAAAAACGTTTTTGGTATGAAGGTCCGAAAAATTTTAGCAGTCTACAATGACCAAACTTGTTTTTTAATATCCCCCAATCTGGCCGTCTGCCGTTACTATCATAAAAAACATATTTCATGTAAGAAGATGACTAGGAAAGTATTAATTTTCTTCAATTTCTAAGTTTTTCCTGAATCAATTAGATCATTTTGGCGTTCAATTTAGCCAAATCCAATTACGGAAACAGAATAATTTCTCACAAAATAAATTACAACGTGTATTTTTTAAAGAAAAAAAATTAGAAGTACATCTTTTACTTTAAGAATTAGCAATCAATTGAGAAAATTCGACCAACACAATCTTTCTTTCTCATAGTCATAAATTATAAATAATTTCACACTCTTTAAAAACTATAAAAATCGCAATAATTGTAAAACCGAATTGCCAACCGTCGTTAAAACACCAAGAATAGGGAAATGACGAAAGTTTTTAAGAATCTTCCAGTAAAGGACTTCCTGTGCGATAAAGGAAGCTTAAATTTTTTCGGAGCCTGTCAGGAAAACGAGGAGTAAAGACTACGGGATTTTTCGTATCAAGCAGATCATTTTCAGCTCTGAATTTAGCACAATTCAAATAGAGCACAAATCGAATTTAAACGGACAAGCGCTTTCTTTTTGTGTGCTTTTCAGTCACAGCAGACGGTGGCAGACGTTTTCATGCCAAAAGAATACGTACACTCAACTTACAAAATGACGCACGTAAGGCAAAAAATAACAGGATTTCACTCCGCGCTTGACTTTAGCATCTAAATGTTTTATTAGGCATGTTGAAGTTTAACATTACATAGCTGGTAATTTAAAATTACGTCTTTAGGTTATGACTACACAACACTCATCACATGCAAATAGTTTCGAAAGCGTAGTGAAGAATGACAACACTTTTGTTGGTTTATGAATTCAAAGGCGTTAAAGCTTTCGTACAAACAAATATAAATCACAAATTTCACCTCGCATGGTTTTGTATATATAGTTTAAAGTTCACTTTGCATTCATTAAAGAAATATAAATAAAAAATACGAAATTCTTGAAGCCGAAAAAAAAATTTATAGGAAACCCAATAATTTTAAAAATAATTTCAGAAAAATTGGAGTTTATATGCGTAAAAAGCTTAAACAACTTTAAGGGCTCACGTTTAGGTCTATTTACTTTTAGGGCTGACCCCTTCAAATAAATTTTATATTACTTTATTTAGCTTTTTATATATTTTTTAGCTTGTTATTTATTTTACCAAAATAGATTGTCTATTTTGGTAAAATAAATAACAAGCTGATTTAGTTTTACCAAACCAATAAATGTATAATTTAAAAAAAAAAAAATAAAAAATAAAACTAGTAATAAAATATTGGATAAAACTAAAACACTGTAATAATTTATTACCACACAAATTGATTTTTCGTTATTTGTTATTTAAATATAAAACTAGCATTGAAAAATGCTCTAAGAATAGAGCAGGAAAAAGGGGCGATTTTTCCCCGGGCGTATGTTTAGACAGAAAAGATGTAGACTAGTCTGAGATGGACATTATGTGGACTATAGGAAATTTGCATTTGGTTTGGCCAGCTGCTCACTAAATAAAAATTTCTACGATATGATAATGATTTGTTTATACATTGATCTAATTACACAGCACTATTGCATTTTTTTAGTCTGATGACAATTGAAAAATCTATACTCACAGCAATCTTTGATAAGCACGAAATCGCCACTTTTTCAGTTAGAAGGTTATATTTGTTTGTAGAAGAAACAACTATAAATTTGAAAAGGTGGCGATCCGTGCTTATCAAAGATTGCTGTGAATATAATTTTTTCAATTGTCATTTCATCAGACTAAAAAAAAATGCAACAGTGCTGTGTGATTAGATCAATGTATAAACAAATCATTATCATATCGTAGAAGATTTTTATTTAGTGAGCAGCTGGCCAAACCAAATGCAAATTTCCTATAGTCCACATAATGTCCATCTCAGACTAGTCTACATCTTTTCTGTCTAAACATACGCCCCGGGGAAAAATCGCCCCTTTTTCCTGCCTCTATTTCTTAGAGCATTTTTTCAATGCTAGTCTACCACTTTTTTTGAATTAAATTAAAAAATAGCCTAATAAACTATAGTTTTAGCTGCGCAATGACATATGTTTATAATCATTCCGTTGCCGAGATAAAGAAATAAAAAATAATAAATAAAGAAGAAAATGAATTTAAATTACAAAATTAACCCACGTTGTTTAATTATAGTTAGTGCGGGTGCAGATGCGCTCCAGACAAAGTTTACCTACGTTCTCTAAATATAGTTGGCGCGATGCCGTGCGCCAATGATTGCAATTATAATTTTTAAAGTAATAATAATAATAATAATAATAAGATGATGAACATGAATAACAAAATTTACTCACGTTGTCTAAGTATAGTTGGCGCGGTGCCGTGGGTTAAATTGCAGTTGGCACCCCGCACCACCGATGATTACCGGCGCGTGGCGCTCCCCCGCCACCCACCCCTAATATTATTTTTTTAATAAATAAAACTTTGAATTAATTTTGTCATCAGTAATGCAAGAATTAAAAAAAGTACTCTGTTGTTTTTGCCGTTTTCCGCGCGGTTGAAGCAGATGGCGCTGGGAACTGGCGCCGTTTCTGCCACCAATTAAAACCGGTCTGCTATTTTTGTGCGGTTTTTATGAGGGGATGTTGGTTGTCTGCTCTGTACAATTCTTATTGTTGCCAAAAGGCTGTTATTGTGCGGTTGGGAGTTTTTATTTGTCTATTTTTCAATTTTTTATTTTGATCAATAAATCGATAACAAGGACCTAAATGAAAAAAGTGCTTCCTAAGAAAGTTGCGATAATTCCTTCTTCTTTTCTAATGAGCCCATGTTTATTTTTGATCAATCAGTAACGAATGAGGAATATCGTTTTTAAGAATGGAGCGTTGGAATAATAAGAAGAAGAAGAAGAAGAAGAAGAAGAAGAAGGTTCTGAATTTCAAAATTTACCCACGTTCTCTAATTATGGTTGGCGCGGCGCCACGGGGATAAATCGCCCCGTGGCGCTCCCGCGCCACCCATGACAATGTAATTCCAACAATACCTTGCAGGTTAGCCAACATTTTTAAACTTATTGATATATGTTAATAAATTACAACCAGCCTTTAAAATCAGCTTTGCCTAAGTTTTAAATTTTTTAATATATGTCAATCAATTACAACTAGCGATTAATTATAATTACGTCTAAAAATAAAATAGGAAAAAGGGACAATTTCATCACGGGGATTTGTAAACAAAAAAGGACTATTTAGAGGGAGACGTATAGAAAATCTTATATTTGACTTGTGCTCAGTTATTCACAAAATGAATATGGAGGTCATATTAAGTGAATTAAACACATTGCTATTTAATTAGATTTATAATGACCAATAAATTAGAACGATAGTTGGTTGTCTAATTAAACGGATGAGAGCTGCAATGTCTAGGAGGTGTAACAAATCCTGTTTTGTCGCTATTTTAGACATAGGACGCCTATAAATAATAGGGGATTGTTTAACGTCAATTCAGTGGAGTATTGAGGCTATGGGAATTACAAGTTCAATAAAAAGGAAAAAATTTTTTATATAAAAAAAACCCTTAGCATTTAAGTAAACAAATTATAATAAGTTGTAGATTTATAAAAATTAACGCAATTAATTATTATAAAATTAATATTAATAAAAATGTCCTTATACTTTAAATAAAATTAAACAATCTTTTAAATTTTAAGTTAAATTTAAATTGATACTAATAGAATTTTTAATAAGAAATAAACAACAGCATTTGTGTGTATAATATAAACTACCTTTTTGTTATAAAAGTTTATTTTGAAAATAAAATCTTTTTTAGTTATTAAAAAATTAAAAGCAAACAATTAATTAAATAGGGCAATATTAAAATTAAATTTAAATTAGAAAATAGAATAAATAATTTAAATTGAATTAAAAATCACATTTCGCTCCGATCTTCGATGCGATTCACTCGTAAGGAAGTCAAGTCCTGTATTGTCCAGTTTTCAATCAAAGGCTAAAAATAACTAATTGTTTTTTATTCTTTTTGTCAAAAGCTCAATTTTTTTCGGCCTTGTACATGAAAAAGGACAGCTGGAATTTTTAAAAAAATTGCGAATAAATTGAATAACTATTGCGTTTAATCCAAATAAATGGATGACATCGTGGTATGAAAAATGCGTACGTAACGGTTTATATCGATATTTTTTGGACTTTTTGTTGCAGATAAAAGTGCGTGTTTTATGTAGATCACCACGAGTAAAAAATTACGTACGTTCTCTAATTATAGTTGAAGCGGTAGAGTGGGGCTAAATCGCTGCACCAGCAAGGATTGCAATTATATTTTTTATATTTTTGAAATAAAAATAATAATAATGAGAAGAAAGAGATGATCATGAATTACAAAACTTACCCAGGTTCCTTAATTATAGTTGGCGCAGTGTCGTGAAATAAGTAGAAGAAGATGAACATGAATTACAAAATTTTCCCAACTAATTATAGTTGGTTAATTATAGTTGGCGCGGTGCTGTGGGGCTAAACTGCCGCGTGGCTTCCCGCGCCACTAATAATTGCAATTTTTCTTTTTGAAATAAAACTTTTAATTTTTTAATTAATAAATCATGAATTAACAAAAAATATTTTATTGTTTTCGCCGTTTTCCGAGCGGTTCAAGTAGATGGTTCAAGTAGATGTCTGCTGTTATTGTGCAGTTTTTATGAGGAGCTGTTTGCTGTCTGCTCTGTACAATTTTATTGTTGCCAAAAGGCTGTTATTGTGCGGTTAGAAGTTTTTTTTGTCATTTTTCAATTTATTAATTTGATCGATAAAAAGGACCTAAATGAAAAAAGTGGCTACTTCGAAAGTTACGTAATTCTTTCTTCTTTCCAATGAGCCCATACTTATTTTTGATCAATCAGTAACGAAGGAGGAATATCGATTTTAAGAATTGAGCGTTAGAATAATAATAACAAAAAGAAGAAGAAGAAGAAGAAACAGGAGATAAACATGAATTTCAAAATTTACCCACGTTCTCTAATTATAGTTGGCGCGGCGCCGCGGGACTAAATCGCCCCGTGGTGCTCCTGTGCCACCCATGATTTTTAATTTTATCTCGATATTTTGTATCAATAATAATATCAATACAAAGTAAGTAAATCAAATTCAGAACTCTAGCGACCAGGCGATAACTTTTATGTATATTCTTATATAGCTTTTTTATATTTAAAAGAAAACATTCATTTGCATTGATTTTAGATTTAATCAATTTACAAAATTTTGGCGTAGAAACCAAAACGAGAGCCCGTCAAGCTTTGCTCTGCAAAACTCTGCTTCAGTTCAACTTCAAGCTTTTAGATAGTTAAAATTTTTTAGAAAATATTTAAAAGTTATCTTCATAATTGTCAATAGAATAAAATATTAAAAAATCTTTTAAGTTTAGACAAAATTGGACGAAAAAAAGATAAGCCAAAGTTTTATATAACGCTCCATTGAGATTAGATATTTTATTTGTCTTGAAACAAAAGTCCAGTAGTTTTTGATTTATCTCTCTTTTATATTTTCGAAAAAGGTTTTTGAAGAACAGTAGAAAAAAAATTGCCCTAGATAAGCATATTGTTTTCCAAATTTCGCTTATCTACATGCTAGTTGCGTCTGTTCGGAGACAATACAAAATATATAGCTAATTGCGAATTTTCAAAAATGTGCGTTTAAATATTGTCTATAATTGATTATTTGCATGATTACTCATTTCTATTATGAAATTTCTATCGAAAGATTAACCCAAAAAAGATGGTTTGGAGAAAATTCTATTTTTCCACTTTTGCGCTTTTTTTTGGAACTGGGGGAATATAATTGGAACATTGCTGGCAATTTAACACTAAGTACTTTTCATCAGAGAATCTTATTATATTCAGTTTCGCTATGGTTGATGTTCTAAAAATGTATTGCGCAAATTTAAATCTTCCCTCTCCTTTCAAAATTAGGGTTAATCCCTATCCCACTCATTCCATATCCGATCAATATATGCTTATTTTTTACTAAGGTAACCAAATTTGTGTTTTTATGTTATTGCAACAAGAAAACAAAACCGATCCGTTTTTATAAATTATAAACCCTGTTTTAGAGGCCAACTTTTGTGTCGTATCAACTTATGCCCAATCAAAATGAAACAAAACAACATAAACAAACACAAAAGGCGAAATGACTATTTGAAAACTTTAGAAAATACTAAACATTTTTTGATTTTCATTCTTAATGAATCTTATCACACAATATAAATCCCAGTCTCGTCCATCCATTTCCGTATGTTTATATATCCGGCTTAAAATACAGTTTTTCTGTTTTGTTCTTTTTTTTATAACTTAAAACATTTTTCCTAGCTGCTGTATATGTATTTTTACATTTTTTAATGATTAAAATATTTTAAGACACCTTGAAATTTTTTGATAATTTTTTTTTAAAAAAACAAATTTTTAAAAAAACAAAACACATGGGAAAAATCTGTATAGTTGGTTTTGTTTTTTTTTGCGATAAGATAGAGCTAAGAGCACAACACATTTTTAACATTAATTGTTAACGGTTACGGGCAAGTTATTATTACGATCAAACCCTTCCAATTTTTTAGGAATAAAAAAACTGTCTCGTTAGTTATTAAATAAAATTCTTGAAAGTTAATTTTAGCACCCTAAATTATTTAAGTAAGTAAAACAAGCATCAAATTTATTTTCGTGCTGTTCATATTTAAAAAACAAATTCGTCTTTTGTTTTTGATTTCAATAATTTTTTTTTGAAAACCTCACTTCAATCTCCGATTTGTCAAAAAAAGTATTTTTTTATTTTCAACGATTCAAAAAATATGACATTAGGAAAAGCCATTTTTTTATTATTCTATATTTGTAACGTTTCTTCTAGTGTTATTGGGTCTAAGAATAAGCAATAGTTTTTTCCTATGAAGAATTGCGACAGAAATTTAAATGTACAGTTTTGCTTATTGATATTAATTAAAAATAAGCAGAAAAAAGCGGACACCAAAAATGTTCCATAATTTTTTACGAGAAACAATTTTTGAACAAAAAAAAATCTAAAAGGGTAAACTATAATACAAAAGTTCCGTGCACCATAGGATAAACTGAATAATAATTCATAAGCCCAATAATAAAGTGAACAACTTCTTCAATTTTGTCTTAGTTTGTCTTCTAAATTTTACCTTTAAAAACGTTACACTTTAACGATAAAATTCGGGAGTCAAATAGCGTGAAGATGTAAGTTTAGTTAATAAAAGTTGTGAATTATTATTTAGTTTGTGTTCCATGGTGCTTTCAGTTTTTGTGTTATAATTTACCATTTTATATGCTTTTGTTCAAAAATTCCCTCTCGTAAATAATTTTTGGGTATTTTTGGCAACAGTTTTTATCCAACCTCCTCATACATGCTAAATTCTCTTCGAGACTTTTTTTACATTCAAATTTTCGTCGTTATTCTTCATAATTTTATTATTTCAGTTATTTTGATTTATTACATTTTGTCTTTCTTGCTTAAGAAATTTCTGCTTAATTTTTGCTTAAAATCAGTGAAACTCTAAGAAACCACAAAAAATGAAAAACATTTTTAGCTCAGTAAACAGACATGCATTGTTGCATTGTTTAACTTATATTTTTTTAAGAAATTGTATAATAAAACATTTATCTTGTTTTTAACCTGAAAGATGTCACAGTGATATAAATGTATAAAAAATACAAACAAACGCTTTTGTTATAATAAAATATTATATAGCAAAATTTAAGGTAACTAAAACATACATACTGATCTGTTGTTCACGCAACGCCGCAAAAAATGTTTTTAGTTTAAAAGTGCGGTGCGGAGTCAAACTTTTTATCTTCGATTTTGATAATTTTTGGTGAAAACCTTACCCCTGCCCCCAATATCCCACAAAAATTTTTTCAACAAAATATCTCAATTGGTTCAGGAGTTATGACCCCCCAAAAACGGCGTTTTTTGACAAATTCTGCACGTGAAAGATTTCTCAATGAGTATAACGATTTAAGTTACAAATTATGTACTCAAAAAAAGCTGCTACTTTCTACTTTAATTTGATACCTTGATCGTTAAGATTTGTACAGAATTTGTCGAGATATTGCGTTTTTTGTACAAAAAACCCTCGATTTTTTCGCGAAAAAGACGAAGTGAAGGAAAGAAAGGTTGTGCGAACTTCACAAAATCACTGCCGTCGTTTGGTGTTTTTAACAAAAAAATTGCGGGTTTTTTTTACGGGAAACGCAATATTTCGACAAATATAGCACCAATCTTAACGATCGAGATATCAAACTAAAGTAGAAAGTAGCCGCTTTCTTTGAGTGCATAATTTGTAACGTAAATCGTTATACTCCCCATTGAGTAATCTGTCACGTACAGAATCGTCGAAAAACGGCATTTTTGGGGGGTCATAACTCTTGAACCACTGGAGATATTTTGTTGAAAAAATTTTTGTGGGTTATTGGGGGCGGGGGTAAGGTATTTACCAAAAATTATTGAATTCGAAAACAAAAAGTTTGACTTCGCGTTTCGCACCGCACCCTTAATTCTTAATTTGCCGTAAATTCATATTCGTACAATTTATTATTTTTTAACCAAAAATCTAAATCTTTTCTACGAAAGATCATTTATATTTATTTAATTTAAGGGTTGTTGAACCGGATGAAATTTAGAGCTGGAACTTGAAGCCGAAAGTGGGAAACTCAGATTCGAAAGTGTGAAATCGCTAAAATGTATCCCTAGCCTATGCCAAAACCCAAAACTAATGCAAATCTTTTTTTGGCTCCCAGAGCCAAGTTACTGTTTTCGCGGCTGAAAGTTTTCAATATTTTACAACACAACCAAGCTTTCTGCTGACGGCTTCAAAGACCTCGTAATCCCAACAAAATGAATCCAAACAATCATTGCATTTAATCGTAAAAACTATGGCTTTTTTAGTCTAAATTTTAGGTCTATAACTCTATAGGTCAAATTTTTACGTGAGGGGAAAATTTTTAAGGGCAGAATTACCAAAAAAATGTATTTTTTTGATATGTTTTATCTTTTGAATCATGGAAAATATTTTGTCGAAAAAATAGTGTGCTATTAAGGAGAAGATAAACGTTCTCGCACAAAAGATTGAGAAAAAAAAACGGTACCGCATTTAAATCTTACTCTTAACAACAGTCGCAAGAAATTAAGAATTATTGAACCACAAATAAAAAATACAAAATAAAAATAACTTTGATATCGAAACTCATTAACTTTTTTTGTATTGAATAACGAAAATATCCACGTTTACCAGACACTGAATTGGAAGAAAAAAAACAATAAAATGCTTGGTGCAAATTTTTTTGGTCCTCATAGTCTCAAAAGTATAAGTTTTTTCTAAAATTAAAAGTTTTTATTTTTTGATTTTATCATATAGTTAAAAAATTCACAAAATACTGAGAAAAAAACAACACTAAATTTATACTATTTTATGTAATGGGAAACAATCTTTATCGCAAATCTAAAAAAACAAAGCTAACAAAGACATGGTTTCTTAGACTATGGTTTATCAATATAATCTCTTAAATAACATCATTAACCATTCTTTCTTACTTAGAAACACTTATCGAGAATTTCTTTAATGCAAGTCGGAATATCAAGCCATGCGTAAAAATTTACAAAAATTAAAAAACATAAGCGAATATGTTAAAAAAATTATGTCATATTTAAGCTTTTTAAACAGAAAGCGAGAATAATATTATTTTTTGCTAGACTTTGTCAAAATTTGTAGCCCAAGTAGCTCTTGGGATAATTTATTTAAAATAACATCGACTAAAACAAGCCCGATTCGGTTTTTTAGAAGTAAAATTTAACTTAATTTATTTCGCGAGAATTACTGAGACTTTAGCAAAAACAAATATAATTTTAAAAACTCGTTTAATAAGCTTTCAAATGACATACCTAAGTTAAACAAATTCGCCGATTTTATGCAGATAAAAATATTTGTTCATTTTTGAGCAAACTATAGTCTATACAAAAATGATGCGGACTGGCGACAAAACTCGAACTTTGAAATGTTGTATATCCATAACGGAGGTTAAAATATGTGGGGGACATATATGGGAGCATAGCTCAGACTTTTGGCTATCTTTTGAAAAGGTTAGGAAAACATGTTTTTCGATGACGTCATCACTACAGCCGATGCGGTGAAAAAAACTTTGTCCCAAAAAAAAATTTTATTAGTACGAGATAAGAAACGCCGCTTGGTATGCTGTTAACTTACATTTGAGTTTTTTCTGAAAGTTTGAGCGAAATCGGCTCGCTCAATTTTTTTTATAATGCGTTGAATGCGCGCGGTTTTCGCGATTTTTCGCGAATTTTAGCCACGCTAATATACACTGTCCGAATTATTTATTTTGTTTTGCTTCTTGCTCGAAGTGTGTACGATATTGATCACATTGTAATATATTAAATGTCCGCCAATTTTTATTCCTTACTTTTGACCTAAATTTTTTTTTGGGAGTTGAACCCCCTGGGGCTAGGGGGGGCAAACACGAATGCCAAAAATTTTTTTAAAATTTTTTTTTCAAAACCATCTAATTACGAATTTCGTTATATCGTTTGTGTAAAAAAACCTAATATTAAGCTTACAATAAGCTGTCAAAAATGACGAATTTGAAATTTGGAAGGATTCCAAGCCCGTATGCTGGAAGCAGTAAACCTTTAATTAAAATGTTTTACAAGGACAATAAACTTTAAAAGATTAGCTTTAAATTTTTTAAATTTATTTTAATTTTAAATATTAGAAAATGGTCCAAATAACCCCCTGAAAACGCAACATAAATTTTTGTTTAATTTCAAAATACTTCCTTACGTCATGCAAATTTTTGTTATTATGTCATGATTAATGATTTTTATTGGCTCTTCCGCAATTAAAATGACGCAATTCAGACCAGATCGCGGGTCCAAACGTTTTTACACGAAAAATAGCATTACTTTAAAAAAATTATATTGGGTTATTGGCAAAAGTTAAGAGACATCGTTATTAGAATTTTGTTTTTGTGCTGACAAACGGAGAAACATGTTTGCAAGTAAGAAAACACTTAAAAAAGAGCATTTTTAGCTGCTATATTTGACAGTTTTGCAGTAGGATTTTAACTTTGAAAACATGTTTTTCTAACAAAATAACCTGGAAATTCGAAAAAATAAACTTTTAAGATTTATTTTTTTGGAAAAGTTTTTAATTTAAAGGTTTGTTGCTGCCAGCATACGGGCTTTGAATGCTTCCAAATTTTAAATTCGTCATTTTTGACAGCTTATTGTAAGCTTAATATTAGGTTTTTTTACACAAAAAATATATCAAAATTCGTCATATGAGATAAATTTTACATTTTTGATGGTTTTGAAAAAAATTTTGAAAAAATTTTTTGGCATTCGTGTTTGGCCCCCCCAGCACCCGGGGGTCAACCCCTGAGATATATTTTACATTTTTGATGGTTTTGAAAAAAAATTTGAAAAAATTTTTTGCCATTCGTGTGTGGCCCCCCTAGCCCCCGGGGGGAGGGGTCAACCCCAAAAAAAAATTTTTTAGGTCAAAAGTAAGAAATAAAAATTGGCGGACATTTAATATATAACAATATGATCAATATCGTACACACTTCGAGCAGGAAGCAAAACTAAATAAATAATTCAGACAGTGTATTAGCGTGGCAAAAATTCGCGAAAAATCGCGAAAACCGCGCGCATACAACGCATTCCAAAAAAATTTGAGTGAGCCGATTTCGCTCAAACTTTCAGAAAAAACTCAGAAAAGTATGTTTTAACAGCTTACCAAGCGGCGTTTCTTATCTCGCACTAATAAAAAAGTTTTTTTTGAACAAGTTTTTTTTCACAGCATAGTGATGACGTCCACGAAAAACATTTTTTCCTAACCTTTTCAACAGATAGCCAAGAGTCTAAGCTATGCTCCCATATATGCCCCGAACATATTCTAACCTCCGTCATGGGATTATATAGTCATATATAAATTTTAGTCATATAATATAAGTTATATATAACATTTCAAAGTTCGAGTTTTGTCGCCAGTCCGCATCATTTTTGTATGGATTATAATGGCCTCCGAACTCCGAAAAAAAAAACTAAAAACTCGTACCAAAATTCTTATTACTTCCATAACTCTAAACTAAATACTCACTCTACATAGATTTATTTTAATAAATCTATGTAGAGTGAGTATTTCATTTTAGAGTTATGAGTACCTTAATTTTTGGTTGCAGTTTTTAGTTTTTTTTTGGAGGCCATTATCCATACAAAAATGACGCGGACTGCACAAAACTCGAACTTTGAAATGTTATATATAACTTATATTATATGACGAAAGTTATATATGACTATATACCCATGACGGAGGTTAGAATAGTTTTTCGGCACGATGGGAGCATAGCTCGGACTCTTGGCTATCCGTTGAAAGGCTCAGGAAAAAAATGTCTTATCACCCACCCTCACAGTGAAGAAAAAGGTCTCGTCCAAAAAAAAAAAAACTTTTTATGAGCGACATAAAACAAAAAACCGCTTGGTCAAGCTGTTAAAACATACTTTTCTGAAATTTTTTTCTGAAAGTTTGAGCGAAATTGGCTCGCTCAAATTTTTGCGAATGCGTCGTGCGGGCGCCGTTTTTCGCGGATTTCCGCGGACTTTTCGCCAGGTTCCGGAATTATTTATTTAGTTTTGCTTCCCTGCTCGAAGTGTGTAATGCATTTTAATCATATTGATTATATAATTTCCGCCCAATTTTTATTTCTTCACTTTCCCCCAAAAAAAATTTTTTTTGGGTTGAACCGGCGAAGGGGGGGGGCCAGGCATATGAAAATGGCAAAAAATTTTTTCAAATTTTTTTTCAAAACCATCAAAAATGTAAAATATAATTAGGGGTTTGCCTTGTGTGGGGGGGCCTAAAACTAACTGCTAAAAAAATTTTTTCAAAATTTTTTTAAAAAAACCATCAAAAATGTAAAATTTATCTCATATGACGAATTTTGATATATTTTTTGTGTAAAAAAAATAATATTAAGCTTACAAAACCTGTCAAAAATGACGAATTTAAAATTTGGAAGCATTCAAAGCCGTATGTGGACAAACAACCTTTAAATTAAAAACTTTTCCAAAAAAACAAATCTTAAAAGTTTATTTTTTCGAATTTCCAGGTTATTTTGTTAGAAAAACATGTTTTCCAAAGTTAAAATCCTACTGCAAAACTGTCAAATATCAGCAGCTAAAAATGCTCTTTTTTAAAGTGTTTTCCCCTTACTAAACATGTTTTTCTAACAAAATAACCTGGAAATTCGAAAAAATAAACTTTTAAGATTTATTTTTTTGGAAAAGTTTTTAATTTAAAGGTTTGTTGCTGCCAGCATACGGGCTTTGAATGCTTCCAAAATCTTTAAATTCGTCATTTCTCCCAGCTTATTGTAAGCTTAATATTAGGTTTTTTTTTACACAAAAAAAATATATCAAAATTCGTCATTATGGAGATAAATTTTACATTTTTGATGGTTTTGAAAAAAATTTTGAAAAAATTTTTCGGCATTTGGGGTTTGGCCCCCCCCGCACTCCGGGGGTCAACCCCTGACAAGAATTTTACATTTTTGATGGTTTTGAAAAAAAATTTGAAAAAAATTTTTTGCCATTCGTGTGTGGCCCCCCTAGCCCCCGGGGGAGGGGTCAACCCCAAAAAAATTTTTTAGGTCAAAAGTAAGAAATAAAAATTGGCGGACATTTAATATATAACAATATGATCGAATATCGTACACACTTCGAGCAGGAAGCAAAACTAAATAATAATTTTATACAGTGTATTAGCGTGGCAAAAATTCGCGAAAAATCGCGAAAACCGCGCGCATACAACGCATTCCAAAAAAATTTGAGCGAGCCGATTTCGCTCAAACTTTCAGAAAAAACTCAGAAAAGTATGTTTTAACAGCTTACCAAGCGGCGTTTCTTATGTCGCACTAATAAAAAAGTTTTTTTTTTGGACAAGGTTTTTCTCACAGCATCGGCTGTAGTGATGACGTCCACGAAAAACATTTTTTCCTAACCTTTTCAACAGATAGCCAAGAGTCCGAGCTATGCTCCCATATATGCCCCGAACATATTCTAACCTCCGTCATGGGATTATATAGTCAGTATAGAAATTTTAGTCATATAGAATAACGCCACTTATAACATTTCAAAGTTCGAGCTTTTTTGTCGCCAGTCCGCATCATTTTTGTATGGATTATAATGGCCTCCGAACTCCGAAAAAAAAAACTGAAAACTTTATAGCAGCACGTAACTGAACGAAGTAAAAAACAAAAGA
>JASAMX010015128.1:0-5000 GCA_030248175.1 Microlaimidae sp. YZB2_3
GACATGTGAAACACTTTTTCAAGCCGCATTGTTGGGTTGAGTACTCATTTAGTGGGTAGTTTGTTATAACTAAGTTATTTTTATTAATTGGATCTACTGCTAGGTATTTAACCTTTGTATTGGAAGATGTGCGATTATAATCCACTGAACCGCCCTGCAGCCCGACGTGTCCAGTGGGCCCACTAGTAGCATTAGGTCCATCTGCCGTGCCCAGACAGGAAGCCACACCGCGAACAGCAAAATTGCTTTTATTTTGAGAACTTTGCATAAAATAAGAGGTTTTTGGTGAAAATCCTAAACGACTTAGTCCGAAAATAAAAAACAAGCAAACTATTATCGTGGTGACATTATTTTGTTAACGAGCTTAACCACGATGTATACGGCATGTTTTATACAAACACTAACGTACCGAAAGATATATTAACTGGTCATACTTCGTTAATAAATTATTACTCCCTAACAAAAGCAAAATTAACATGGTGCAGAATTACTAGCTGTTATATTAATGTTTATTAAATTACTTATAATACTTCGTTATGCATTAACAAACTACCCCATCTTCCAATACAATGCTTAAATAAAAATTAATCAAAATTAAAAAATTTTTTACCTGTAACCAAAACTTAGATTTACGTATAAAAAATATCCAAATTACTGTTTTGCGAGTTGTTACTTTCACGGCTGTGGTGAAATTTCAATAGCATGAAGCTATTTTTTCAATGACGTCGTTTTCAGTTCAAAAATGATTTCGTAATTTGTAAAATAAAAATAAAACCGCCAGAAATGCAAAAAAATTAAACGTTATTAAACCAAAAGGTGAAAATTTTGGGAAAAAAGAAGAACGCACTTTTTGTATAGAAGCAAAGTTATATAAAATTTTTTAAATTCTATAGAAGCACATTAAGTAAATTTGGTATTATTTCTAAAAAAGCAATTTACTCAATTAGTAAAAAAATTTTAATTATGGCATTAACATCATATATAATTTTTGACATTTAAACTCTAAAAACTTTTTGGCAAACGGGTCTAATATAAAGAATAGGCTATACTAGGTCGGTTTTAATATGGTGGGACTATTAGTTATTTGTCTTTTTATTTATGGTTTCTTGGTATTTTCATAATTGTTTATTTATTTTTCTTTATATGGTCACAACATGCGTACTTAGCTATGACACTTTCATTTTTTTACGTACTTCGGTACGTCACGTTCACTTTTACGTACTTCGGTGCGTCACGATCACTTTTACGTACTTCGGTACATCATGTTCACTTTTACGTACTTCGGTGCGTCACGCTCATTTTTAAGTACTTTGGTACGTCATGTTCACTTGTATGTACTTTACGGGTACATCGCAAACCAAGTTTATAATATAATTAGTTTAAGTTACTCCATTAGGAGGAATTATATTATAATGATTATTTCGTTTATATGTACAATTATCTTTATTTTTAGGCTTTATTAAAATGTAATTTTTAATTTAATTCTTTTAATTTTTAAAGTATTGGGTGGTAATTTTAATATACAATAAGTTGTTTTACATATGTTTAATAAACTTATATTTACTCTACTCTGACTCAGTTTTTCATAAAAAGCCGCCCTACGTTCCAGAAACAAATGTAGTTACGCAATGAGAAAGAGTGTACAGCAAAACAACTCTTGTACCATAATGCGTGGCAAGCGGTCAAGTAAATAACAGAGGTGAGTTTTTTGTTTTCATTTTGTTATTGTTATTATTTACTATACTTTTTTTGGTTTTTAAGTTTTGTTGATTTAAAAAAATTTTGACGTACATTATACCTTTTAAGTGAAGTGATGGATTCTATTGAAACGCTCCGACTATCATAAAGCTTAAAAAGCATGAAAAAATGTGTCTAGAATTAGGAGCTAAACACATTTTTTGATATTACAAAATTTATCTTATTGCATGCTTGTAAAATTCAAAATATTTTTGTATTGTAACTTAATTTGTTATTTATTTTAGCGTCTTTACAGGTTACATCAGAAATTAAGGAAAAACAATTTTAATCATTGCATACTTAAGTCATCATTGCATACTTAAGGCCCCGTTCACACCTGATCCCAGTTCCCAGATCCCAGATCCCAGTTCCCAGATCCCAGTTCCCAAATCCCAGATCCCAGAAACGGCCTGTTCACACATGTTTGTTTACCCGGATAAAAACTCGTGCGCGCGAGGGTTGTTTTAGTCAAATAACGCACGTGAGATCGAACGTACAACAGGAAATATTCGTTTAAAACACAAAAAATATTTAAAATAAATTTTAAATGTTCTAAATTGAATAATTAAAACAAAACAGTAAAAAAAGTTTACTGTAATCAAACATATTTTTATTAATTTTATGAATAAATTAATATTTCACAATCGTTTTGATCATATAAATTAGTTTTTTAGACTATAAAAAACTGTTAAACTTTTAAATTTGTTTAAAAAAATTGTTTTAGCTATGATTTGGGTAAAAAAACACAAGGATTTTTGTATCATATTCCTGCCCGCTTTAAGAAACAAAACAAAACAAAAACGAAGCGTTTTATTTAAATGAAAATCGTACATACCAAGCGTTGTAGAATTGTACGTACAAATACAAAATAATCGTTAAAACACAAATAAAGAATATTTTAAAAATAATTTTTAAGGCGCTAAATTGAAGTATCAAAAAAGCTAAGAATCAAGTCTAGTTTAATAAAACGTAATATTTTATTACTTTTATAAATAAAATAATATTTTAAAAACGTTTTAATAATATAAATTATTTTTTTTAAAACTAAAACTTTAAAATTTGTTTAAAAATATCGTATTAGGATTGTTTTGGTTAAAAACCAACTATTTTTGTTCTATATTCGTACACCCGCTTGGAGAAACACAGCAAAAAAATAAGCGGTGCGCTGTTGTAATAATCGCACATAAAAAGTTCAAAAAATCAATATTGTGCAGCTGGTGTGTGTCCTTAATTAACATAATTACCAACATTATTACGTAAAATCTATATGTGTGCACTGAGTGCGTGTGATATATGCGCGAAGACCCCTCTCCGCTCGCTTTCCCTTAATTTTTTCCCAGAAGTTGGAGCGCCGCTCCAAGTCTTTCTGGGAACTGGGAACTGGGATCTGGGATCTGGGAAACAGGTGTGAACACTTGTTTTTGCTGTTTTTGGGATCTGGGAACTGGCATCTGGGAACTGGGAACAGGTGTGAACGGGCCCTAAGGGTTCCTTCTTTCCCTCACCCGTTTTTTTCCTATTATAACTGAAAAGTAAAACCTATTAAGCCAAAAGTGATGAATAGTAAATTTAGAACCCAAAAACCTAAAAAAGAAAGAGGGAGACAAGCCATGTTAAAAAAACTATCTTTCCAAGTGATTCCTAAAAATTTGAGCACGATGGAAATGGTATAATTTTAAATGACGGTTTGATATTGTTGAGGTGTGGCTGGCACCAAATGTGTGTCATACCAAAGTTTCACATCAAATATGCGTCCTTTTTTATCCATTTCTTGTAAATTTTTTTTTGAGGGGAGACCTACCGGGATGCCAGAGGGGCTTAACACAAGCGCCAGGGGCTTAACACTCATGATGTTCTTGTTAAAAATGATTTTAGATTTTTAACAGGACATTATTTACAGAATCAGTCACGGTCACAAGTATTTTCTAATGACTGTGGTTTGTTTTGCTGTATTAACAACGAAAAAGAAAAAAGTGCAGAACCTCTTGTTGTCTATTTTTATTTGTAAACTCAGCACTAGCATCCTTACAATACATGTATCTTTTATTTCAAACATTTAGTTGGAAAGCAATATGTTGTAAGCAATGGCGCAAACAAAACAGCTTGAATTGTCGATTAAAACTTAAGCTTTTCCCTAATTAACTTACACGTGCTTAAAAAATATGCTGTTTTTCAACATAGTGTTTAAAATAGGAGATACATGTCTGGTTAGAACGCTAGTCTTGAGTTTACAAATAAGAACGACAAAATAAGGCTCCGCATTGTTTTTTTTATTACGTTTCAACTACAGCAAAATCAACCGAAATCATTATAAAATACATGTGACTTTGCCATAGTTAATGATGTGCTCTTTAAAAGGTAAAATGAGTCACAGTCGCATATATCTTATACGCATTGTGGTTCACTTCGTCATGGGAACGACATTTTACATCAACAACACAATTTACTATGTTAATGAGAGATTTTGGATTTTACAACCTCAAGATAAGTTGGAAGCGTGCCCATACATGATTTCTGCTACCATATTACACGGATTAGTCGATTTAGAGGATGAAAAACACTGAGCGATTATTAGAGAATACAAAAAGGCGAGAGTTGCAGCTAAGACTATTTTACCAATAATAATAATAAAAAAGAAATTATTTTAAGTTTGGCAGACTTATGGATATGTGTGTTTTTTTTTTAAATTGGCGATTTAAATAACATTAATAAAACAAACAAGAATAAAAAGAAGTTTCTGTTGATAAAAAATAAATTTTTTTAAGTTCTCTGATTAATGAGAAAACTGTAGGTATAGCGTCGATTGTGTAATTTGATTAAATTATTTAAAAAACATAGACTTCAAATTTTACATTTGTTTTTTTTCAGTTTAGTTCAGTGCATTTAGAAATTTAGAAATTTAGTTTTTTTGAAATATGATAAAACTAATAGGTAAGCAGTTTTTTTTGTAAAACATTATAACTTGTTTTTAAAATCTTATAACAATTAAGACCACTGTTAAACACCCCTTTAAAGTTTTTTTACTTTATAAAAATTTACTTGGGTTTATTAATTTCATATTAAGGTAGAACACCACAGTTAGCTTTTGACGGAAGATAATTTCTAATTATTTTTTAATGACGTAATTTGACCTGTTCATTCAATTTTTGACATTCATTTTTCTTAAAAAAATTGTTATCGTCCACAATTATTAAATGACACCAATACAATACATGTCAAAAATACATTATATTATAATAAATTTCATTACCAAAAATATTATA